>JAJAGP010004689.1:0-45090 GCA_025084515.1 Ancistrus triradiatus
ATTGTTACCCTCCCCAGGAGTGGCCGACCAACAAAGATCACTCCAAGAGCAAGGCGTGTAATAGTTGGCAAGGTCACAAAGGACCCCAGGGTAACTGCTAAGCAACTGAAGGCCTCTCTCACATTGGCTAATGTTAATGTTCATGAGTCCACCATCAGAAGAACACTGAACAACAATGGTGTGCATGGCAGGGCTGCAAGGAGAAAGCCACTGCTCTCCAAAAAGAACATTGCTGCTCATCTGCAGTTTGCTAAAGATCACGTGGATGAGCCAGAAGGCTATTGGAAGAATGTTTTGTGGACGGATGGAATAGTAGAACTTTTTTATATTAAAAGAAATGTTTGGAGGGGGCGCTATGGTGTTGGTAGGATGTAGACGTGCTTTTCCGCTGCTCTGAGAGAAAATGGAATACATTTTTTCTATAAAACAGCTTTTGAATACACCCCAGATATATATTATCTCATTGCCTGACTTTCTTTTTGGACAAAATGTCAACCACCCGCAGCAAAACGGAACTTTCAAAGTTGGGCCGCAAGCCTGCAGCACCCATGGCCGATGCTCCCGAGGGAGAAGTGGACATCTCATCCGATACCCTGGTCAGTGCTTCACTGCTGCAAACTATGATGGACACGCTAAAGTCCGACATTTGTAGCAGACTTGATTCATTCTCTTCTGGTCTTCGGACAGAAATTGCGGCTGTTAAGTTGGAACTCTCTAACTTAATTAATCCGCTGCAACAAAAACTGGACTCACATGATGAAACACTGCGGGAACTGGAGCATTCCGCTACTGATAACAGTACACAGCTCACAGAGTTACAGTGCAAACCGTGCACTGTACTCCGTGCAAACATCTCGAAGACAGATGTGAGGACCTTGAAGCACGCTCACAAAGAAATAATTTGCGAATTATTGGGGTCCCAGAAGGATCGGAGGGAGCTCGGGCTTCGGACGTCGTAGCGGGGTTGCTTCAAAACGTGCTCGGACTGGAAGAGAAACCGCTGCTGGGTCGCGCACATAGAACCCTCCGTGCAAAACCCAAAGAAACTGAGACGCCTAGGCCTTTCATTGCCAGAGTGGTCTTTCATGTTCGGAACGAGATCTTGCAGCGGGCCGGAAGGGCTTCTCCATTGTACTACGGAGGCAAGAAAATCTTTATTTTTCCAGACTATACTCCATCTGTTGCACGGAAACGAGCTGCTTTTGGTGATGTGAAACATCGTTTAACGTCTTTTGCAGACATAAAATTTGGCCTGCTGTACCCAGCAACATTATCTTGTGTTTTATTAGTTCAACTTTTACCCATGTTTGGTTTTCTATTTCCTTTTTCATGTTTTCTGTCTTTGTTTTAAGGGCCAGTAAATGTCAGATTCAAGTCCTCTGCAGGCTTTGCACTTTCTCAGTTTGTTACTATGTCTCTACTAATGTCCTATTAGGATACAGTCTGTCATACATTCTCGCCACGGGGGTGGTGAACTCAGATTTATCAACTGGAACTGTAAGGACCGGAGTTCCTCTAAGAAACGTACTAAAGTGTTCCAGCACTTATCACATCTGGGTGCTCAAGTTATTTTCCTTCAAGAAACACACCTAGACAAATCAGACAGGTGCAAACTTAAGGCTGGTTGGGTGGGTCAGTTTTATGATTCCTCTGTTTCTGGTAAAGCAAGGGGAGTGGCAGTCCTGTTACACAAATCGGTCTCTTTCACTTGCTCAAATTTAATATCCGATCCGAACGGGCAGTATATTATACTTACAGGCAAATTGTACAATACCCCGGTTCATTTGGTTAATGTTTATGCCCCAAACTGACCCGATACTAGACCGCTCCTCCAAAAAACCTACCCCAGAGTCCAAATCAGCAACACTGATCAAGACTTTTTTGAAAGATTTTGCAATCTCAGATTTGTGGCGCTTTCACAATCCCAAAGACAGAGCATATTCTTTCTTTTCCCACGTACACCATACTTTCACTCGGATAGACTATTTTCTGGTGGACAATAGAATTCTCCAAAAGGTAAAATCCTGCTCGTATGAAACAATTGTCATTTCAGATCATGCTCCAGTTTTAATAAACCTGAAACTTGCTGAGATAAATAATAATCGGATTCCCTGGCGTTTTAACTCGCTGCTTCTCTCAAATGATGATTTTTTAACTTCCATTTCCTATCAAATAGATTTCTTCCTTAGTACTAACAACAACCCAGGAATCTCTGCATCCATTCTGTGGGAGACATTAAAAGTGTATATACGGGGGGTTATAATTCCTTATACACAACATAACAAACGATGTAAGAAGAGGAAAATGGATGATTTAATTTGAAACATTTCTAAACTAGACGATCAATATGCGGTGTCTCCTTCTATGGACATTTATAAACAACGGCTTATTCTGCAAGCAGAGTTTGATGTTTTGGCCTCTGATGAGGCAACAGAGTTATTACTTAAATCTAGATCCAACTATTTTGAATTTGGGGACAAGGCTAGTAAAGTTTTGGCTCATCAGTTACGACATTCTTCTGCTTCTTGCCAGATTGTTCAAATTCAAACAGCTTCAGGAATCACAACTAATACCCGCCATTATTAATAATGAAATTAGACAATTTTATAGTAAACTATATACTTCTGACTTGAAGGCAACTGTGGTTGGACCTTGATAATTTCTTCAGGCCACTGGATATTCCTTTGTTGGATCCAGATACATGTTTAATATGAATCACTAGACTCGGTGGATTAAACTGCTCTATGCTTCACCAGTAGCCGCAGTGAGAACGAATATGATTCAATCGGATTTTTATCCTCTACACAACCGCTCTACCAGGCAGGGGTGTCCTCTGAGTCCTTTGCTGTTCGCTCTGGCTATTGAACCCCTGTCGTTGGCTCTCTGTGGCGACGCTGGGATTGAGGGCATGGTGAGGAGCGGTCTGGAACAAAGGGTCTCTCTATATGCCGATGATTTACTCCTATTTTCTCTCTAAACCTTCAAACTTCAGTTCCCAGCAGCTTTAGCAGCATTCAATTCATTTGCGTACATATCAGGTTATAAATTAAATCTGAATAAGAGTGAACTTCTTCCCCTGGGTAATGCAGCACGGGAATACTCAAGTAACTCTCCATTTAAAATAGCTAATCATAGCTTCCGATATTTAGGTATCCAGGTGACGGATGATGTTAGAAATCTTTACAAGGCAAATTTCACCCCACTTCTGATAAAAGTAAAGAAAGATTTAAACCGATGGTCCATATTAAATTTATCCCTAGCCGCAAGAATTAACATTATTAAAAATGAATGTTCTTCAGAAATTCCTTAACTTATTTCAAATGTATATCACTTTTTTACCCCAGAGTTTTTTTTCACAAATTGGATTCTCTTATTTTGGGGGGGGGGGGGGGGGGGGAGTTTATTTGGAATAAAAAAAACTTCAAGATTGCGAAGGCAACTTTTACAGAGGCCCAAGGAGCTTGGTGGTATGGCCTTACAAAAACTTTAGGTTCTATTTCTCTTGGGCAGTTCAATCTTAGAGTCATACAGTACTGGCTGCAATATAGTCCCCACTCAGTGTCACCACCGCCTGGTTTTCACATGGAAGCTCAGTTAAAAAACCGGCCTCCCTTGGCGCCTGGTCTGTTCACTGACTAAAAAATCTTATTCGTCTTACACAAAGAATGTGGTGGTTAGAAAAATTCCTTGAATATGGAACCAATTTAAACGTCACTTCCGGTTTCAATCAGCCTCTGTTTTGGCTCCAATAGCTGCAAATCCATACTTTTTTCTCCATCACTTGTGGGTTGCATTTAATATTTGGTGCAGTTTGGGGATAAGAACATTTAAGGATCTATTTATTGATGGCTCATTTGCAACATTTCAACAATTAGCTCAAAAGTTTGTATATGCCTCAGCAAAAATTTTTTTAGATATTTACAAATTCAGAGTTTTACCAAAAGTATATTCCCTCAGTTTCCTCAGCTACCAGAGGGGACAGAGTTGGAATGCATTTATTAAGCCCTTACCCTCAATGAGGGGTCAGAATCTCATATCTTTATGAAACAGATTCATTCTCTGCGTTTAGCCTCTCTTATGAGCATTAAGTCACGCGGGGAGTCTGAGTTGGGGGAGGTAATCTCGGAAGAAGCTGTGGAGTATGGCATTGAAGAAGGTTCAAATAAATCCTCCATCTGTGCTAAAACCTGGCCTTATTCAATCTAAAATAATTCACAGATTTCACTTGACTAGAGTTAGACTTTCTCATATACATAAGAATATAGACCCATTGTGTGACAGATGCCATCAAGCCCCAGCTGACCATGTTCATACATTCTGGTCCTGCCCTTCTCTATTTACGTTTTGGTCAGAGATCTTTAAATCTTTATCAGCGGTGCTGAAAAAATCTCTCGACCCAACGCTCTTACGGCTTTGTTTGGGGTACTCCCTATATCAGCCCCCGGTTTTCCATCATCTACAGAGGCCGATTTGATATCTTTTTGTCGCTCTCCTTGACCAGGAAATTGTTATTGCTTAAATGGAAATCAAATCCATACCTCCTTCACATACTATCTGGATTAGAGAGATTGTGTATGTCATGAAGCTGGAAAAAATTAGGCATCTTAGGAATGGCTCAGTAAATAAGTTTTATAAAGTTTGGGACCCTTTCTTAGACCATATTAGAAATTTATCTACATTAGACTGTCCTTAATTAGACTGTCCTGGTTGTTCGTGTCCCCCCCCCCCCCCCCGCCTTTTCTTTGTAATATCTCTCTGTAATTATTAAGATTTTAACTGTGAAGTTTGTACGTGGACTACATGCTTTGGTTTGCTCTGTTTTGATGTGACTGTCCCACTGTTTTGTTTTTTTTTTTCCATATATTTGGTTTATTTATGTTTATTTTTTGTTTTTTATTACTTTACCATTTTACTGTCGTATTTTTCTCTGGATATTGCTTGGTGATGTATCTTGACTATGTAGGTCCTTGATATACATAGTCGAATTCAAAATGTTTTGCTGTGTTGTTTTTGTAAGTTTTAAAATAAAAAATAAATATTAAAAAAAAAAAAAAAAAGAAATGTTTGGAGAAAGGAAAACACTGCATTCCAGCATAAGACCTTATCCCATCTGTGAAACATGGGTGGTGGTAGTATCATGGTTTGAGCCTGTTTTTGCTGCATCTGGGCAGGACGGCTTGCCATCACTGATGAAACAATGAATTCTGAATGATTATCAGAGAATTCTATAGGAATTCTAAATGTCAGGACATCTGTCCATGAACTGAATCTCAAGAGAAGGTGGGGTCATGCAGCAAGACAACGACCCTAAGCACACAAGCTGTTTCTACCAAAGAATGGTTACAGAAGAATAAAGTTCATGTTTTGGAAATGGCCAAGTCAAAGTCCCTGATCTTAATCCAATCAAAATGTTGTGAAGGACCTGAAGCGAGCAGCTAATGTGAGGAAACCCACCAACATCCCCATAGCTGAAGCTGTTCTGTACGGAGGAAATGGGCTAAAATTCCTCCAAGCCGGTGTGTGCAGGACTGATCAACAGCTACAGGAAACGTTTAGCTGCATTATTGCTGCACAGGGGGGTCACACCAGATACTGAAACCAAAGGGTCACATACTTTTGCCACTCACTAATGTGTAATATTGGATCATTTTTCTCAATAAATAAATGACCAAATATAATATTTTTGTCTCATTTGTTTAACTGGGTTCTCTTTATCTACTTTTAGGACTTGTGTGAAAATCTGATGATGTTTTAAGTCATATTTATGCAGAGATACAGAAATATCTAAAAGGTTCACAAACTTTCCTCCACTGTATTTTCCTCTAGTACACATTCAATGCTGAATGTAAAGAAACCTTTAATTCCTTGTAGATCACTAACTTTTTCTTGACCATTCATATATCTAACATGTGCTTGTTGAGCATTTAACATTGTCCTGTTCACTATTTAAATAACAAAAACCTTTACAGTTATTTAACACAAATGTAATACTCATATTTTTACACTTACAGAAATGATGTTGTAAAAAACATGATTGTGAAAGAAGCCTCATAATTGCTTACCAGAGTTCAGACAGGAAGGATGTCCTATCTTTATGTCAGGGCTGTTTGAGTTGTTGCTGCTTGCAATCAGAATTTATACTCCAAAACACAAAGGGTACACTTACAAACTTCAGATGTGTCACGTGTTTTCCAAGAAGTGCTCAGGAAGTACTGGAACTGAAAACAGCAGATTCCTGTGTTAGACTAACATGAATTAAACTTAACATTATACAGTTCAGGTATATGAAGGTATCTAGTTAATGACATGAAGGTAAATCTTTCTTTAAAGTATTATTGGGGTAAATGACTGTAAAGTACTCCTGGATCATCCTGATATCAATCCTCTGGATCAGATTTGGACATCCCTAACAAACAATGATTTTTCATACAATTCTCAGCTATTCCACAACAATTTAAACACCACATTGTAAGTGGTTGTACTGGATAGTCATCTTTCTGTGCGGTGTCTGTGTGTGCTGTTTTTTTCCTGAACATCATCATCATCTGAAAAAGAAACAAGATGGATAAGAATTTTGGAGAGGCTCTTCCAACTCTTCTAAAGCAAACACATAAGAGCTGATTAAAACAGTTTTTTTAGTCCTCGTCTTCCTCCAGCTCAAAGTGTAATAACTCATCTCTACACCATATGAAAACAAAATGCACTAAAGGGAAAACCAACAATCAGCTCTTACACCAGACATTATGTTATTCACTTAATAAGTGCTAACATTTCCTACATAACTGCATCTCTGTCTTTCCAATCAGCAACACCAATCTTTCACTAAAGGGACTATCAATTGGAGGAAAACTTGCTAAAAAAAATCTAATTAGGGTTGGTTTTGCTTTAAACCCCTGTAAATTTGTTGTGGGTTTCTGGCATATCAGTCACAATAATCAGACGAGACCACAGTCCCACCTTATGCTTGGATTGGATTGGCTAAAAACAAGTGAATTTTTGAAAAGTTGTTCACATCTATCAAGCAGCATAAAACAGAAATTGATTACTAATTGTTTCTCATCAGAGATAAAACTAATAATGACACAATCACAACTCAAGCTCACAGGACCATGGAAAGCTTGGCACAGAAATGATGATGACCAGGTGACCAAATGAAAAGCACCTTGTAGAGTAAAAGTGTCCAGAATTTTTATCGTGTCCTTTCTCAGAAACATCTAACCATTTCATCCTGCATGTTTAAACCTTCATTTTCTTCATAGTGACTATTTACAAATATGTTTATCACTTGTAGTTATTGTATGAGTTACTATTGAAGGAACTTTTTTTAAATCTGAAACAAACAAAAAGAAAACATGAAGAATAAATAGCTGGAACACTGATTAGATGAAAATTGGTGATGTTACCCTTGGTGCACTTCTTTTTCATCTTTCATTTACAATTACATAATTCTGGTGTAACATTCACACGAGTCCACTGATATGAATATTAAAAGCCACAATTTTGTTCATTAAGATGTTTGGCACAATATCGCTCCTGTTATCTTTGAAATCAGTCTTGAGTTCATTGACAGACTCCTTATCTTAATAATTCGTAACTTGCAGAACTTGATATTCAATCTTAGGAGCTTATTTTCTTATTGTTTGCTTATAAAAACTTCTAATCTTTTATTGTTTAATTTTTTTTATTATTATTCCTTTTCTAACATACTACTTTCTACTTGATGTTTCTCCATATCTTCCACAACCATACTAAACAATATATATATTATTAAAATAAAAAAATATATATATATTAATAGATTTTCCTATAATACACATTAAACGATGAATTTAAAGAAACCATGGAAAAGTGCCTTCCATTATGAAAACAATACACAATATGTGATGATATGTTCTTATATACTGTGGTAGCCTAGTGGGTAAGGTACTGGACTATGGACCAGAAGGTCCAGGTTTCAAATCCCACCTCTGCCAAGCTGCCACTTGAGCAAAACCCTTAACACACAATTGCTTGGATTGTAAGATTGTATCAATTGTAAGCTGCTCTGGATATGGGCGTCTGCTAAATGCTGTAAATGTAAATGTACCTCCACAAACCGGGTGTGATTAGAAGTTCAAATTAAGGATTGTGACACCTTGCTTCTGCTGAGTTTCTGAATCAAAAGAGAGTTCACACACAACTATGCAGGACCTTTCTGCAAATTTCAACAACAACTCTGGTGCATTGTCTTTCCACCAAATGGAGAGGCTGCCAGTCCCCCACATTTAACATTTTATCTATTTAGAAGATGCTCTTTCCAGACTTGGATAACTGGTATAATCTTACAATCCAAGCAATAGTGGTTTAAAGGTCTTGTTCAAGAACTCAACAACATGGAAGAGGTGAGATCTGAACCCTAGACCTTATGGTCTAAAATCCAGTACCTTAAATCACCAAGCCAACACAGGTGCAAAAACCACACCAAGACACTTTTACAGAAGTCAGTTCACCAAAGACATGTCTATTAGAATCTGTTCTGAAGGAGCCCCTCTAGTGCAGGGGTGTCCAAAGTCCGGCTATAGGTCCGAATGTGGCCCACGGACAGATTTTTACTGCCCCATGGCATCACTCAAGCATGTATTGTTAGTGAACCAACGGCAAGTTGCAGTTTTTTCTTTCACCTGATGGTCGCAGCAGTACATAAAGCCATTGATACCAACAGTGACGTTAAATAAAATAAATAAACAAACAAATATTGGTTAGATGACTTAATAGGTTTAGTAATGCACAGCAACTGGGTAATAAAATACAATCTCCATGAAACATACTGACGGAAAAAATGTTTTAAAGATGCAGAATTATGCATAAATGTTTTAAAGAAAATATTCATCATAAATAATCTGCAGTAAGTTGTGGTATTTTTCACTCTTAATTTCCTGCTGTAATTATTGCGCTTAAATTAAATATAGTAGTTAAATTAATGTCACTTGGTCTGCACGTTTGTGATATTTTTTCATATTTTGAATAAAATGTTTGGAATAATTTATGGTTAATATTTTTGGAAAGAAAGACTGGCCCTTAGGTATGTTAATATGGTCCAATCTGGTCCCATTTGAAAAAAAGTTTGGACACCCCTGCTCTTGTGGATATGTTATTACTAAAATCCAAGAACCAACTGCTGTATTACCACTTATGCGCTACCACCACACACATTTTTCTTAAAATCAAAGACAGCTACACTGCAGCCTGTGTTAACCGATGCCATTGGTGGGGTGCCATGCCATAAGCCCTATATGTACCAGTTATTCTTTTCCACATCATAAGCTAAAACATCTGTGAATTTGCTTATGTCAGGCAGCCTTTCCATTTCAGCTGCCATCTGTGTCATGTCATTAAGTTGCTCCAAGAGCTGCTTCCTGTCTGTCATGGTTTTTCCATGTGCTGATACACTAGCAACATTCTGGTGAACAAAATGACACACCGTTTTCTTGCCAACTTCCTTCATACGTAAGAAAGCATGAACAGCTGTCTGCAAGACATCTTTCATGTCTGTGGAGTTTTCCATTGCTATGTTGATGATGGTTACATCACTAAGACCAATCACAAATGTGGCCAGTTCATTGTCATGCTCATAACTGTCTGCCAGTTGTGCCATTGCTGGGGATTTCAAACCCTCTGTGTCAATTAAAAGGACAAAGTCACACTGTAACTCCTCCTTCAGGTCCTCACCCACAGCAAGAAACAGCATAAAGGCTCCCCGTGTGCATCGACCACTGCTGACAGCAAACTGGACTCCGAACATTGTGTTGAGCAGTGATGATTTACCCGTGCTCTGAACACCTAACACAGTCAGAACCAACAAACGACTTTTCTGGCCAACCATTCTGTGGAGCTCCATGAGAACAGCATTCACCCATTTCTCAGGAATATTTGATGCATCTCCATCAGGTAATTCAAGAGGAAACCCAGACAAAAGCAGCTTTGCAGCTATCACAGGGAGCTGCCTCATTTCATTGGATATTTCAGTTGACTGATATGAAGCAGCCTCATAGATCAGGCCAAGCTCTCTCATGTAATGTTTGATACCAAGCGATCCATCAAGGAGCTCCTGGTCTAACTGGGCTATGGAATCTCTGTCTTTTGGATTACACTCTCTGTATTTGTGTCGAAGTTTTGACATATCTTTGCGTGATCGCATGTCCAACTTTAGTGCCATCCATCTGAGAAAGAAGTTTCGTTCTGCATCGTCTGAGGTTGACAAAGCCTTTATGAAGACGTCCATTGACTTTGTCATTTTATACTGGTTTTGTTTGTTCTGAATTTCATGTTTTTCCTTTTGAAGTTGAACCTTGTACGACTCCAAGCTCATTTCTCCTGAATTTTGTAATCTGCATTGTTCTTTTTCGATCTGAGACAGTCTTTTCCAATTTTCACCTTGCAGTGGAAGCTGATTCTTTTTGTAGGCTATAATCTCACGAACTCCAATATGTTTGATGAATTCCTCTGCTTTGGTTTCTGCTGACAGACATACTTTGCTTTGAGTTTCATCGGTGTGAAGACCTAAGTTTTGGGCAACGTCCCTCATGGACTTGATGTCTCGTGATCTTAGACACTTTCCAGCACTTTCTGACACCAGCACATTCTTTATGCGTGATTGAATAGTGCTTGAAAATTTAGTCAGATTTACATTCTGATTTGTGATTGTTTGTTCTTTTTGCAATGGCAATGTATCAATTGCTTCTTTAATCAAGGACTTTGCATCCCGGTTCATATTTTCTCTGACAGTTCACTACAAGAAAGATGTTGGACTTAATTTCCTGTAAAGAGGCCAGCAACCTCTGCTCTTCCTGTTTAATGCTGTCCAGGAACACAAAGACAGCTCTTGACACCTGAGTGAGGAAACAGAATTGTGTCTCAAAAGTGCAAACATCTCCTCTTAAATTAGCAATTGCCACTGGCTCAGGAAAGACATCAATGCTGCTTTTCCCACATGGCAAACTCCAGCATATTTCAACCATGCCATTAGCAATTTCCCTGGGAGCAGATCCTCCAATCATTTCTCGATGTGAAAAAAAGTCATGCTGTTCTTGTGACTTGGTTAGAACATGATTTAAAACTCTGGACTTGGACAAGCTGCAGTTACTTAACCTCACAAATGAGATCAGGGGAAGATTTGCATAAACAATACTGTCTTCAACAAACCCTTTAGATTCAGACATCGAGTGGGGGCACCATTCTTTCAAGATGCCTTGTACTCACACTAGGCAATTCGAACCGCGCCAGGGCGCGTTTGGTGCCCGGGCGCGTTTCGTTTGGCTAGTGTGAGTGCTCCCAAAGGCGCCAGGGCCCGCTTCACGAATCGTACTCGGGCCCGCTTGAAATAGGTGGGCTGCAGCGCGGTTTGCTGGACTCCAGCACGGTAGGTTTGCAGTGTGAGTGCAATCGCACTCCGGCGTGCTTTCGTCATCACAGACACACAGCACAGCGCACTTCATTGTTGTACATATGTGATCGGGTAATAACAGACTAATGTGCCTTTCTTTGCTTTCGTTTTGTTCGCGCTGACACACAGCCCTAATGCGTCTTATAATAAATGCATGGATAATGCAGCCATTGTGTTCCAACTTCTTATGCTGCACATCAGACTCTGCTTATACAGGGCTTTTTTATTTCTTTATGTTTGTGCTGACACACAGCCCTTATAAGCCTTATAATAAGGTGCATTGATTATGCGCGCTGTATTTCACCTTATCGTGCTGTACAGCGGACTTCCTGCTGGTATTTAATATGTATTTAATATGTGACTTTTTTGTTTCTCTTTGTTCGCGCTAACACACAGCCCTAATGAGCCTTATAATAAGTGTATTGATAATGCAGCTCAGTGTTCCGGCTTCTCGCGCTGCATGTCGCATTCTATGCTTATGATTTTACATGGCTTTTTTATTTCTATTTGTTCGCGCTAATAAGCCTTATAATAAGTGTATTGACAATGCAGCGCGCTGTGTTCCGGCTTCTCGCGCTGCACATCGCATTCTATGCTCATACTTATACATGTTTTTTTTTATTTCTATTTGTTGGCGCTGACTCACATCCCGAATAAACTTTATAATAAGGTGCATTGATTATGCGATGCGCTGTATTTCGGCTGCACAGCGGACTTTATGCTTGTATTACTATGTGACTTTTTATTTCTCTTTGCGCGCTGACACACGGCTCTAATAAACCTTATAATAAATGTACTATGTACTATGATGAACTATTTTTCGGCATCTGGTGCTTACGGAGGCAGCTGCACAGCGCGCACAAAACGAAAGCAAAGAACGGCATAAACGTATGTGATTACCCGATCATATGTACAACCATGAAGTGTGCTGCGCGAGCGTGCATGGTGATGACGAAAGTGCGCCGGAGCGCCTTTCTGTGTGAGGCTAGTGTGAGTGCGGGCCAGAGCGCGTTTGTCCCCCTCCCCATTCGAAACTCTGGCCCGGTTCAGGCAACCGTGCCTAGTGTGAGTACACGTTTCTAGGTGAGCCCATGACATAAGGGTGCAGGGATTATGTGCCCCCTGAGGCAGCAGAAAAGGTACTGCTGCAAAACTTTTTATATATATATATATATATATATATATATATATATATATATATATATATATATATATATCTCCACTATTCAACTCGTACCTAAAATAAGTGAAAATAAACTGTAAACTGAAGGTTTGTTCGGAAGGAGTAAACATAAAATAAAAAGTGTTAATGATTAAAAAGAAACAAAAACTGGAATAAGTACAGCTATACAATACTGATTGTCAGCAGAACATGAAATGAGAATTGGACCAATTAAATAGGACTTGGACTGTTGAACTGGAAACTAATGGTCAATAAGTGCTTTGAAAGGACACACACACACACACACACACACACACACACACCCACACAGGTAAAAGCTTTAAAGTGCTTTATACTGATACTCGAATATGCCAGAGAAGGCAGAAGTACAGAGGTAAATTTGATGTCGTTCCTGCCTTTGCCTTTTCCTTCATAGTTCCTTCAGTTCTGTATAGATCAGAAAAGATGGGACGCAGTTAACCCCTCCAGAATGAAACGCATTGTTACTAAGAACTATTATTACAGCAGTACTGAAGAAAGAGTTACTTTTTAAACAGACTCCGTCTATGAGATTAACCACATCATACGTCATGACTGGAAGTGAGACCTCTAGACTACATAAGAACTACATAGAATTAAGAATCATGACATCTTGCTTTCGTGAGTTTGCTGAATCAAAAGAAAAATAACACACAACTACACAGCACCATACTACAAATTTCTACAACAACTTTTTACATTTTAACTATTTAGAAAATGCTCTTTTCAGACTTGTATAACTGGTATAATTTACAACCCAAGCAATAGTTGTTTAAAGGTCTTGCTCAAAAACCCAACAGCTTGGAAGAGGTGAGATCTGAACCCTGGACCTTGTGGTCTAAAATCCAGTACCTTAAATCACCAAGCCAACATGCAGAAACCACACCAAGACACTTTTAGAGAAGTCAGTTCACTAAAGACAGGTCTTTTGGATTTTGTTCTGAAGGAACCCCTCTAGTGCAGGGGTGTCCAAAGTCTGGCTCTAGGTCCGAATGCGGCCCACGGACAGATTTTTACTCGGCCACGGCATCACTCAAGAATACGTTTTTAGTGGCTCGTCGAAACAGTTGCAGTTTTTCCTTTCACCTGATGGCGGCAGCAGTACGTAAAGCCATTGGTGCCAAAAGCGACGTTAAAAATAAATAAATAAACAAACAAAAATTGGTTAGATGCCTTAATGGGTTCAGTAATGGGTAATAAAATACAATCTACATGGAAAATACTGACAGAAGATTCGTTATGCTTTAAAGATGCAGTGTTATGCATAAATGTGAAAAAAATAATAAAATTCATCATGAAAAATCTGCAGTAAATTGTGGTGTTTTCCACCCTTTTAATATCCTGCTGTGGTTGTTGCGCTTAAATTTAGCATAACTTGAATCATACCAGTAAACAATAACCCTAATATCACACATATTTAATACTTCTTAAAAACCAGGATTAAAGTGAGTTCTTATTGTTGTGTTTGTAAAAGTATGCCTTTCCTCATAGCGACCTGTGCTTAGTTTGTTAGCTTGCTTAGTTGTGGTTCTACACGTTGTTTCGCTAGTATCTGCTGTTGCTTGTTGCTTATTATTTTAAATAATAATTCAGTCTAAATCCATTTATTTTCATACCTGCAAAAGCCAGTACAGCGTGCAAGGCTAAAACCTACCTCAGTCAGGGCGCTAATCAAACTGTACCACGTAGCGTTAGCTTCACCTAGTGGCCATGCCTGATACCACCAGTGTTTTATGTCACACTGGGTTTATAATTTTTAGTTACAAAGTTATGAAATCATAACCCGTATCATAAAGTATTAGTGCTTAAAGTGGCACGTGTCATTCGTTATAATACATTATACAGAGCATATAATTGATTCTAAGCAGACCTACAATACTGTATAAATAGAACACTCATTCAGTAATTAAAAAAAAGTTTATTGCTCATTTACATACAATATTTTGCATAATGCATTAGTCTGTACTACAGTACATATGGGACCACCAAAATGCAACAGTTATAGCTGTACTGTTTGTACTATTAAAGATTATTTAACACACCATTACTTTGCAGGAAAAAATGTACTGTGAAATTTGACAGTAGAACCATGAAGTGGCCAAATTACTATGAAAATTCATAGTAGAACTGTAAAATAATTCATGGTCAGTTCATAGTCAACCAAGTTTACAGTTGTACTATGAAATTTTACAGTAAAACCATGAAGTGGCCAAATTACTATCAAAACTTCATAGTAGAACTGTGAACTTCATGGTCAATCTGTGAAAATTCACACTGAAACTGTCAAGCAATTCACAGTTTTACTATGAAACTTCACAGCATATTTTTTCCTATTTTTTCATTTTTTCCACATTTTTTCCACATCATTAATATCTCATCAAGCAAACAGCACAAGTTTAAGTATATTTTCCTTTAGTAAAGTTTTCCATTCTAGAGATAATGGTGAGCCATTGTTCACTATGGCATACCAAACCAACCAACCACTTTTCTACTCTATTTTCCATCTAAGAAAGTGTAATGAATGTGAATCATTTATATTTTACTTGTTGTGGCGATTGCCACTTTTTGCTTGTATAAAGCATATAGTCTTTACTTTTATCTCATGTAACATTGAAGGAAATCTTCAGACTACTAAGAGCCTGATCTTTCGTGATTTTCTTCCACTCATCTGGATACACAGCCGGCTTTGCTTCATACTTTTCAGCAAATTTTCCATTGAATGTCACCAGAACATACTTCCAGTAATCTGAAGCCTTTATAGACATGTCAGGTGCGATATGCCAGTCTGGGTAGTACGTCCGGTAGTCCTTGTAGGGATATGGTTGGAAATCTGTTTCATGATTTTGAAAGGTTCCATTGCCATGTACACTTGAGGTACAAATCTCTTCACAGAGGATACCAGTTGTCACAGATCTGTACCTGCCAAGTCCCTGTGGTCTGTGGATGGCTGCATGGTGGTGTTGATGTTCCTTTCCTCCTGCCTCACATGGTGTTCTGCAAAAGGGACACTGTTTCCCACAACCAAACACCCTCTCAAAGAGCTCTTCTTGGGGTTTGACAGATACAGAGCTTAAAGTATCAATTATATCAATTGACTGAAAGATCTCATGGGTCAGTTGGTGTTTCAGGTCATCTATACACTTATAAAGACTTTTTGTGAATGGATCACAACTACTTGTGTTTTGAAAAAAAACTAGTTCAACATCGTTCTTGGATATTGAAAGAACACAGTTCAAAGCTTTGCAAAGGTTCTCAATTAACCTTGTTGTACCTTCTGTGTTGTTGGGCAAAGTAGAACCACCATCGTCGTGCTTAGAAGCTTCCACAGCTTTCATGATCTTTTCAATTATGATGTCTAGTTTCTTCATTTTCAATTTTTCCAAAGATATGTCATTGGAGAAGCATTTGATGATGTGATTGTATATCCAATCTTCAACATAAGTCTTATAATGTAAAATGTACTGAACAAAATCATCAAAGTTTTGTTTTTCCAGCAGTTCTTCCTGAATGGTGTACTGAAACAGTTTTCGGGAACCATAATTAGTAGAGCTGTTCCCTAAAACTGCATCAACTATGTCAGCACCGAGGGACTGGTGGATGAACTCAATCACAGCTGGTTTGAGGCAGAGCTGAACAAAGTCTTGTGCTTTTCTCAGGCACTGGTCCTTCTGCCTATATGTATCAATGAAATCAGAAAGATATTGACCCTTATGCTTCTCTAAAAGTTTTAAAGGATCTTCGTCAACAAGAAATTTCCTGTGCATTTCGAGGAATTTCCTGGAGGCAATACCACAAATGTGCAATTTCAGGTCGAATTCAAACCTTGTACTGACTTTAGTTCCAGCTTCTCTCAGATGTCGATCAAGTTCCTCCAACACATCTTTTGTAAATGTTTCTTGGTAATCACCTTTAGACTGTGCACACTGATCAATCTTTCTTTGGCAGGCGCAGATGGTATCAGTTGCAATAATCTTTAGATCCTGCTTTGTATTACATATTCTGAAGAAGTCTTTCACTTTCTTTAAAAGTTTTACATGTTTATCTTCCACCTTGAATTCACTTTGTCCATAGTGTGTCAAATTCTGAATGTTCTGCAAGTATTCATTGACCTTACGATGTGAAAAACTTTCCTGCATATGCTTCAGTGCATTAGCAGGAACATCTCTTTCTGGTAGACCAGTGATGTTTGCCACCTCTTTTTGCCACATGCTCTCAAAATCAGCTCTGAGCTCTTCATCAGACACGTCATCTTTTCGATGCTTGTAATTTTGCAGTAACTGCCGAACTTGCTGCTCAATTACAGAAGCTTGCTTTCTTTGAATCTCTTTAACTTTCACCTTGTTATTTCTCATCTCAAGAGAGGCTTCCAGTCTCTTCCTTACTTCTTCCTTCATCTCAGTCTCCAGAATTTTGATGTTATTCCCAAAGTCAGCTTTGTACTTTTCCACCAAGTGTACATGACAGTCTTTTCTTTTGTAGTAGTCTTTTAATTTTTTTGTTATTTCTTGTGTTTGAGATGCAGTCTCTTTTCTTGCATTCCATTCAAGACGGCAAACAACCTCTTGAATTGGCTGATTTTCACTGCTGTCAGCATTCGATATCTGAACAGTTGCACTGGTCAGAAAAGAATGGATGTGTCTTCTGAAAGCCCATCCCCATTCTGAAAATTCCTTGCAGAGTTTGTCGTAGGCTTGGGCCACCAGAACGTTCTTGAAACTAAAGATGAAGTTCTCAAATTTCACTGCGTTCCATAAACTGCTCATCCACTTCAGGAATTCTGGTATTTTAAATACTTCTACATCTTTTCTTGATTTAAGCATCTCTATGAGTTTTTTCTTAAAATCAAAGACAGCCACGCTGTAGCCTGTGTTAACTGGTGCCATTGGTGGGGTGCCATGCCATAAGCCTGGTATGTACCAGTTATTCTTTTCCACATCATAAGCTAAAACATCTGTGAATTTGCTTATGTCAGGCAGCCTTTCCATTTGAGCTGCAACCTCTGTCATGCCATTAAGTTGCTCCAGGAGCTGCTTCCTGTCTGTCATGGTTTTGCCATGTGCTGATACACTAGCAACATTCTGGTGAACAAAATGACACACAGTTCTCTTCCCAATTTTATTCATACGTAAGAAAGCATGAACCGCTATCTGCAAGATATCTTTCATCTCTGTGGAGTTTTCTATTGCTACGTTGATGATGGTTACATCACTAAGACCAATCACAAATGTGGCCAGTTCATTGTCATGCTCATAACTGTCTGTCAGCTCTGCAGTTGCTGGGGATTTCAAACCCTCTGTGTCAATTAAAAGGACAAAGTCACACTGTAACTCCTCCTTCAGGTCCTCACCCACAGGAAGAAACAGAATAGAAACTCCCCGTGTGCATCGACCACTGCTGACAGCAAACTGAACTCCGAACATCGTGTTGAGCAGTGTTGATTTACCTGTGCTCTGAACCCCTAACACAGTCAGAACCAACAAACGACTTTTCTGGCCAACCATGCTGTGAAGCTCCATGAGAACAGCCTTCACCCATTTCTCAGGAATATTTGATGCATCTCCATCAAGTAATTCAAGAGGAAACCCAGACAAAAGCAGCTTTGCAGCTATCACAGGGAGCTGCCTCATTTCATTGGATATTTCAGTTAAACCATATGAAGCAGCCTCATAGATCAGACCAAGCTCTCTCATGTAATGTTCGATACCAAGCGATCCGTCAAGAAGCTCCTGGTCTAACAGGGCTCTGTCTCCTTGTGTACACTCTCTGTATTTGTGTCGAAGTTTTGACAGATCTTTGCGTGATCGCATGTCCAACTTTAGTCTTATCCATCTAAGAAAGAAGTTTCGTTCTGCATCGTCCGAGGTTGACAAAGCCTTTATGAAGACGTCCATTGAGTTTGTCATTTTATACTGGCTTTGTTTGTTCTTAATTTCATCTTTTTCCTTTTGAAGTTGAACCTTGTACGACTCCAAGCTCATTTCTCCTGAATTTTGTAATCTGCATTGTTCTTTTTCGATCTGAGACAGTCTTTTCCAATTTTCACCTTGCAGTGGAAGCTGATTCTTTTTGTAGGCTATAATGTCATGAACTCCGAAAGGTCTGATGACTTCCTCTGCATTGGTTTCTGCAGACAAACAGGCTCTGCTTTGAGTTTCATCAATGTGAAAACCTAATTCTTGGGCAACATCCCTCATGGACTTGATGTCTCTTGATGTTTGACAGTCACTTAACACTTTCTTTATGTGTGATTGGATAGTGCTTGAAAATTTAGCCAGATTTACATTCTGATTTGTTGTGATTACTTGTTCTTTTTGCAACTGCAATGCTTCAATTGCTTCTTTAATTGCATCCCGGTTCATATTTGACTGACAGTTCACTACAAGAAAGACATTCCACTTAATTTCCTGTAAAGAGGCCAGTAATGTCTGCTCTTCCTGTTCAATGCTGTCCAGGAACACAAAGACAGCCGTTGACACCTGAGTGAGGAAACAGAATTGTGCCTCAAAAGTGCAAACGTCTCCTCTTAAATTAGCGATTGCCACTGGCTCAGGAAAGACATCAATGCTGCTGTTCCCACATGGCAGACTCCAGCATATTTCAACCATGCCATTAGCAATTACCCTGGGAGCAGATCCTCCAATCATTTCTCGATGTGAAAAGAAGTCATGCTGTTCTTGTGACTTGGTTAGAACATGATTTAAAACTTTGGACTTGGACAAGCTGCAGTTACTTAACCTCACAAATGAGATCAGGGGAAGATTTGCATGAACAATACTGTCTTCAACAAACTCTTTAGATTCAGACATCGAGTGGGGGCACCATTCTTTCAAGATGCCTTGAAGAGCCCAAGACATAAGGGTGCAGGGATTATGTGCCACCTGAGGTAACAGAAAGGGTACTGCAAACTGGCACATTGACATTTTAAGAGCTAACTCTTGCTGGAGGAAACTGTCTGCACAAACAAAGAGAGCAGTGTGGAGGTCTAATAGATTGGGGCCACCATCGTCTTCCTTTGCAGCAAACAGGTCGTCTGTTTCTTCATTTTCAGCAGCTGTATCTAATGTGGATCTTGAAGTTGAATTAACCACCAGTAACTTTCTCAAGAAGGCCCATGGTATTGCTTGTATTGAGTTAACCTCTCCATCAGATACACTGGTACCGTTGATCTCCAGCAAAGAACTTAGAGTAAGTTTATGTGGGTAGTACTGTTCAAGTCCCAGTGTTCTCAAGAATGAATGAAGATCAGCTGAAAGTTAAAGAAAATGTTATATTATTATCAGTGCTATAAACCAAATATGAATATTTTAGCAAATGACCCTCAAAAATCTCTGTAGTTCTTTCAGTAACAACCTTTTAGAATGTATATATATATATCAATGGTGTGCGGTCAGACCCTTCTAACCCTTCAGAAAAGTAACAAACTGGGTAACAAACGTGTATCTAAAATATTATATAAATATTTAAATATAAATATTACACAAATAGAGTAAAATCAAAAACATGAACCAATTCAAAACGCTACTCTGCATTTTCTTGGTTGCTATAGAAAGCATACCTGACAGAGTGCTACTAACCAATCAAAACTGATCATTAGAATGACTCCTGTCTACATTTACATTTACAGCATTTAGCAGACGCCCTTATCCAGAGCGACTTACAATTGACACAGTCTTACAATTCAAGCAATTGTGGGTTAAGGGCCTTGCTCAAGGACCCAACAATGGCAGCTTATCAGAGGTGGAATTTGAACCCTGGACCTTCTGGTCCATAGCCCTAGTACCTTACCCGCTAGGCTACCACAGTCCCTGTGTCTATGTGTTTGTGTGAACCTTGTGATCATATTTTGAAGGGTCTGATAATGTGAGTCTATTAACAAACGGTCAAGGAATCTGACCAATCAGATTTATGATTTGAATCTGGACCCTTCGGGGCACATTGAAGAAGGTGCTACGTATATGCACTGCATGCCATTGGTATATATACACCATAAGCTATATACACTGATCAGCCAAATTAAAACCACCTGTAACAATGTTTAGGTAGGTGTTACAAGTCAAATTAACATCCACATGAATGTCTGGATGAGGCATCCGTACGAGGGAACTGGTTACAGACGATCAGGGAACTGGACTAACAGGAAACTGGCCTCCAACATCAGAAATCACAGGGAACTAGGACTAGGGTAAATGAGGTAGGCCTTGGATTCACACGGCATGGAGCCAGAACATGGATGCACACGGCATGGAGCTTGGACTAGGACGCACATGGCATGGAGCTTGAACTAGGGAACGGGTGAGCAAACGTGCAGTAAACCACCGCAAAGGTGAACGGAAGACAACAGACGCCACTCTTAAACAGTCTCGGAGTAACAAGCATAAGCAATACGGCAGACGTGGGTCATTAGAGTAATCAAAGTGTGATGACTATCTCTGGCCAGCAGGGAGAGTACAGATCGCTCACAGTTCGGTTTACACACACAGATAGTCAAGTCAAGTCAGATTTATTTATATAGCGCTTTTTACAATAGAGCATTGTCTCAAAGCAACTTTACAAGTTTAGATTATCTCCTAATAACTACGTCCAATCCCAAATTGAGCAAGCCTAGGGCGACAGTGGCAAGGAAAAACTCCCTAGTTCCCTAGATAGAGGCACAGTAGACATAGGGGAGATAGAAGGAAGAGAAAAAGACCAGAAAACAGGTAGTTTCAAACCAAACGGAAAACAGTTCAGTCTGAAACGTACCACAATACCGAGGTTAAGCTATCCGCGCTTCAGAGAGTCACCGTCAAGCCATCCGCACTTCAATCCCAATGCACCTATATGCGCAATATTACGGTATTCTGCTGCTCCCCACAATCTAACAAAGCTTGGGCAAAGAGAAACAGACTTTCACATTTTTGGAAGAGTTTTGGTGTAGAAACCCACTTTTATTAAATATAAGTACAATATATATTTATATAATTGAATTAGTTTACTTGCATTATTAGTTATTACTGTATAATGTTTCTCAGAAGAAGTCCATATTGAAGTCCTTTTATCTTTAATGGTGTTTAAATGCCCATTTCCATTCAGAGAAGTATGGTTACCCATTTCTCTGAATTTTCACATAATGCCAAAATGACACCCAAGTCCGGTTTGGCTAGTTTTCCTACTGTACCATTTGTTCATAAATCCAAGGCAAATTCATCCCTTATTATATTCATTTCATATAGTTCGATTTTGGGTATCTGTTTCTCAAAATTACAAATAATGCCAAAACAATTTCCACTGCCACCCAAGATTGGTAACAATAAGCTATCACCAGTGCCGGTTTGGCTAGATTTATACTGTACCATTTGTTCATAAATCCATATTAACACCTAGTATCATTAATGTGGTTTAAAGACACTTTGGTTAACATTTCTCTCAAAAATTACCCATAATGCCAAAACAATTCCACTGGCACCCAAGACCGGTAGCCCTTAGTTTATCACCAGTTTCAATTTTTGGCCAGATTCTTCTACTGTACATTTGTTCATAAATCCAAGTTATATTCATACTTAATATACTCATTTCATACAGGCTGAAGTTGGTTATCTGTTTCTCAGAATTGTCCCGTTGATGCCAAAACAATTACCTACTGCCACAACTGTGGTTGCCCTTGGCTATCAACAGTGAATGTTTGGGGCATATTCTACTGCACCATTTGTTCATTAAACCAAGTTAGGTCATATGACTTTTAGGCAATTTAACATAGTAATTGCATAGGCTGTGTATAGTCATCTATTAAGATTGTACCCCATGGGACCTCGTGTCATTAATTAATAGAAGAGTCAAAGCTAGTGGCGAAGTTGAGTAATTAATATATTCTATAATATTACCAAATAAGAGACACTGAAATTGCAAATTAGTAGGGACAGGACTCCTAACAACACATGTATTATCTCAGCCGTACATCTATCAATATTAAAGGACAGGGACACTCTTTTGAGATATAAATGTTCATATTTTGGACAGAGAAGACAGATGGTTTGAAAGAAGTGTGAAAGAGCTGATTTTATGTCAAATTAGAAAAACCACCATTGAACAGAGGAGGTCCCAGAGGAAAGAAATTCTCTAAAATAAGATCTTAAGTTTTTCTCATTTTACTTCTCCTAGACATAATTAAGACGTGGTTTGAGATCAATGTGAGATTTAAGCTCATTTCTCCTTCTTCTTAATTTGTCCTCCTGAGAAAACAAACGCTTGAATTTTCAAAGTATCTTTTCTTAAGTTTGTCTCATCTCAGATTCGTCTCATCATGCAAAACATAAGAAACATTTGAAATCTAAAATCAAACTTATAGTTGTCTCACAGAAGACTTGCCTGTTTTATGTTTCATCCTAGACTTATGATACTATTTACATAAGAAACATTTAAGATCTCATAATTGGCTTTTTTTGATCTCTTCTAACATGTCAAAGTTCACCTTATTATTGACTCATAACAAGAAATCCATAAGAAACAGCGAATTCCCAATTTTCTGAATATACCTTGATAAACGTATCTGTCATTACTGATACTCAAAATCTATTAATTTTGAGAAAGTAATTCTAAATAAAATCACAATTCAAATCTCCATATGTGTATGTTAAAGTACACAAGTTGATTTTCTGCACAATGTACTTTTACTTACAGGTGTAGATAAGGCAACAATAAAAGTATCCAAAGAAAAAAAAACTAAAAAAACTAAATACAATTTCAAATATTTGCTTCCATGTTTTCTATCAGAGCCAATCTATTTGTTGCTCTTCATTCTTGTGTTCTTAGTTATATACAAAAACGTTCAAGAATTAAATGTTAAAAACTGTCACTGTGTTCCCTGACAGCTGATGGGGCTTAATTAAAATAGAATTAAAATTATTCAATGCGTGGACTCACTTTCTCAAAATTCATCACTCATTCTCTCGCATTGACTTATTCCACACAAGCAACTACCATTATACTGCAATATATGAAAATCTACAATCCATCCAACCGTAAGCTCTGATCATGCCTCAATACTTTTTTTAATTTTAGTGACATACAAAAAAAAACTACAACCAGGCCAGATGGTGATTAATACATCACTCATCAAAGACACAGAATTCAATATTCAAACATACAAATAATTCAATTAATTCAATAAAAAAAATCATTCATAGGATACACATTACTCAATACAAAATGTTCAAAATGTGATTTAGTACTTTTCAAGTATATGTACACAGTGCGTAACCAACAAAAACTGACGACTATTTTCACTCGTTCTGGACTTGCAGACTAGTCCACAAATTCTGGGGAAAAAAGTAACTTCAAAATGATCTCTGTGTCTAGGGAGCAACATTATGTCACCTCCGTATGTCTATTTAGGAAACCTCTCAGTGGTACAATCACTAATCGAAAGCACAATTCCATTACTTATATTGTTAAGTATAGCAGCAGCAACAACAACAACAACAACAACAACAAAAAATACTACTAAATTGGAAAGATTAAAAAAATTTACCTAACACAATGGATCTATTAAAAGAGCACCTAGCCTTAGCTGAAAAATCGAAACAAATTAGGCACTTTAATCTAGTCTTCTCAATAATGAGTGAATTTTTGTAGTAGTGGCCCTATAATGTAATTAAAAAAAGCAAACTTGCACTCTCTCAAATGCAAATTTGTTAGCAAAAAGTACATTATGATTTTTTTTCTCTCACTGTCTCTGTATATTGATTGTAGGTATAAATGTATGCATTTATATTTAAACTGTCACTCGGTATATTAATAATTCAACGTAGTAGACTCATTGAGTAAGGAGTAGGATCCACAGTATCAGTGTGCAGTGCTGGGAATTATTATTTATCAGTATTATTATGAATTTTTTTCTTCCTCCCACCCTATCCTGTATACTGTCTGTCTGTCAGTCATTATTATTTTGTGTTGCTTGTCTTACTTTTCACCTTAGGGGGTTATCGGTTGTCGTACTGCCTGTTTGTTGCCATTATTTCTGTCATTTTTTTTTTTTCTTTTTACCTTGCTTATTTGTCAGAACCCAGCTCATTAGCATACTGTGGTACAAAACATGGCGGATACTGCGGCTTGTAAGGAAGAAGCGTTTTTCTTTCTTATTAGTAATTAAATACTTCATATACTCGCCTAAACTGGATTGGTAAACATTCTGTTTTAAACATGTACATAGTTTACAATAAAGGACTTAACTTTCGGTAACTTCTTAGAAGTTTGCACGCGTTTTTGAACGCCAGCGCGCCGAGCTTAGCTAACGGTCCGGTGAGATGCTGAGTCACAAGTTACTGCTGGCCGCAGGTCTTCATTCTCCTCACGAACCCGCTGCTGTTCTGTGGCTGGAATCGTAGTTTGGTAAGTATTTTTGAAGTTATTATTGTTGTTTTAAACATTTAACATTTAACATTTAACATGTTAGTCAGTTTGCTTTGCCCATAACTTGGATTGTAGAGCAGCTCCAAAAGAGAAACGATAAGTCCGCTAATGTACGTTACAAATTTACATATATATTTTTAGCTGTCTGAAGGTACTGAAGGACCTGATGCACCTTTTGTGTTTTTATTATTATTTTGCAGGGTAACGTTAGCATGCGCATTCAGGGACCTACTGTAGTCTATTTGCAGCCTTTCAGGTAATATTACTAGCTAGTCTATCATGACCAAAAACACCGTGATAAATTAACTGTATTTTTTTTCAATTAAGTCTATAGGAATAAAGTGTGGAATGAGCGTGAAGTTTTTCTGCACTTTCACTGCAAATGCTTCTTTTGTCCTGTTTGAAGGATTTGCACAAAACACATTTTCATGAAACTTTGTTTTGTGTTTTCTGTTGAGAATGGACTTGATACATACAATAAACATCAATTCTATATTATGATTAATGATGACCTTTATTAGATGTTTGCACCATAGCCTGTATTGTGGCTAAGGTTTTACACAGGTGTGGAAAAATGCTGCAGAGTAATAATGCTTTCAAACATGGAAGTGTTAGTAGTTTATTTTTGTCAGTTAACAACATGCAAAAGTGAATGAACAAAAGAGAAATCTAAATCAAATCAGTATTTGGTGTAACCACCCTTTGCCTTCAGTTCTTCTAAGTACACTCGCACATGGTTTCTGAAGGAACTTGGCAAGACGGTTGTTACAGACATCCTGGAGAACTAACCACAGATCTTCTGTGGATGTAGGCTTGCTCAGATCCTTCGGTCTTTTTCGTGTAATCCCAGACAGACTCGATGATGTTTAGATCAGAGCTCCGGTGTGTCCATATCCTCACTTCCAGGACTCCTTGTTCTTCTTTCCACTGAAGATAGTTCTTGGTGATATTGGCTGTAGCCACAATTCTTCCATGAAGACTACTTCTGACCAGAACTTCTCAGAACAGTCAATGGGTGTGTCAGAGCCCCACTGGTTTCTGCCACTTCTTTGCTGTTGGCACTGCTGGACATCTTCCAGATGTTTTTAAGGGAAGTAAGCATGAGGTGCCTGACCACTGGATTTACGGTCCTCAGCATTACCCATTTCTTTGTACTTCTTCAAATGAGCTTTAACCTCCAGTCTACTTTGAAATCCATGCCTTTGCTGATGCAGTATACCTACCTTGTGTCTTGTTACTGTGCTAAGGACTTGCCATGGTTGTATGTCCTGTGACACAAAAACTGTTTCTCCCACAACCTTCACCTTTGTAGCAGAGTTTGGCTGTTCCTCACCCAGTTTTTATGCCTCCTACACATCTGCTTTCTTTTTCATTTAAGGCTGTGTTGCAAATGATAATTATTATCATCGGTTTGGTGTAATTGGTTAATCATACCACCTGACTATAATCCTACAAAATCCCAGACCGTGTGAGAGTACCAAGAAGAATTGATGTTGTTTTGAAGGCATAGGGTGGTCAACACAGAGTATTGGTTTGATTCAGATTTCTCTTGTTCATTCACTTCGCATTTTAATTGACACAAATGAACTATTACTAGTTCTATTGTAAATCCGTTCCTACTTTGTAGGCATTTTATTTCACACCTGCCTAATACTTTAGCATAGTACTGTACATCAGTTTCTTTTTATTTCAAAAAAAAATCTAAAATGCAAAGTTTATTACAATAGATATACATTATTTTGGTCTGAATGTTTTTTATTTCTAGAAGTGAGTCGAGGCTTTGTGATACTTCCAGACTAAATGAGTATAAATATTAAAACACATCCTTGTTTTTTTTCTGTGTAGATTGTTTTGTGATTTTTCCACACTTGTCGGGATGGAACACAGTTGAGGTGGGGAATTTGAAAAAGGCCTTCATTAACAAAAGTCGTCATCACGCCAGACTGACTGTCGAGACACAGGTGAACAGAGACCTTGCCAGCCTCCGTCCCAAAATATGAAATGACTCCAGGTTAACTTTAGCTGTTTGAACACAGCTGTACTACTGGACTCCGAATCTGAGACCTGAACTGAACACACACACCAGACATTTGTTTGTTTTTTAAAGGGGAAATGTAAAAAAAATTTAGAATAAATTTACAATGGTGCTTGAAGTTTTTGTGAACTCTTTTAGAATTTTCTATATTTCTGCATAAATATGACCTAAAACATCATCAGATGTTCACACAAGTCCTAAAAGTAGATAAAGAGAACCCAGTTAAACAAATGAGACAAAAATATTATACTTGGTTATTTATTTATTGAGGAAAATGATCCAATATTACATATTAGTGAGTGGCAAAAGTATGTTGAGCCTTTGCTGTCATATCCCCATCTCCCCGTTTAAGCTGTTGATCAGTCCTGCACACCGGCTTGGAGGAAATTTTAGCCCATTCCTCTGTTACAGAACAGCTTTCAGCTCTGGGATGTTGGTGGGTTTTCTCACATTACCACCCCTGCTTGCTTCAGGTCCTTCCCAAACATTTCCATTGGATTAAGGTCAGGACTTTGACTTGGCCATTCCAAAACATGAAACTTTATCTTCTTTAACCATTCTTTGGTAGAACGGCTTGTGTGCTTAGGGTCGTTTTGTCTTGCTGCATGACCACCTTCTCTTGAGATTCAGTTCATGGACAGATGTCCTGACATTTTCCTTTAGAATTCTCTGATATAAATTCAGAATTCATTGTTTTTCATTTCATCAATGATGGCAAGCCGTCCTGCCCAGATGCAGCAAACAGGCCCAAACCATGATACTACCACCACCCATGTTTCACAGATGGGATAAGATTCTTATGCTGGAATGCAGTGTTTTCCTTTTTCTCCAAACATAACACTCTTTCTTTTTAAACCAAAAAGTTATATTTTGGTCTCATCCATCCACAAAACATTCTTCCAGTAGCCTTCTGACTTGTCCACATGATCTTTAGCAAACTGCAGACGAGCAGCAGTGTTGTTTTTGGAGAGCAGTGGCTTTCTCCTTGCAGCCCTGCCATGCACACCATTGTTGTTCAGTGTTCTTCTGATGGTGGACTCATGAACATTAACATTAGCCAATGTGAGAGAGGCCTTCAGTTGCTTAGAAGTTTCTTTTGGGTCTTTTGTGACCTCGCCAACTATTACATTACACGCCTTGCTCTTTGAGTGATCTTTGTTGGTCGGCCACTCCTGGGGAAGGTAACAATGGTCTTAAATTTGCTCCATTTGTACACAATCTGTCTGACTGTGGATTGGTGGAGTCCAAACTTTTTAGAGATGGTTTTTGTAAACCTTTTCCAGCCTGATGAGCATCAACAACTCTTTTTCTGAGGTCCTCAGAAATCTCCTTTGTTCGTTGCCATGATACACTTCCACAAACATGTGTTGTGAAGAGCAGACTTTGATAGATCCCTGTTCTTTAAATAAATCAGGGGGCCCACTCACCTGATTGGCATCCATATTGACTGAAAAACACCTGACTGTTAATTTCACCTTTCAATTAACTGCTAATCCTAGAGGTTCACAATACTTTTGCACTCACTAATATGTAATATTGGATCATTTTCCTCCTCAATAAATAAATGACCAAGTATAATATTTTTGTTCTCATTTGTTTAACTGGGTTCTCTTTATCTACTTTTAGGACTTGTGTGAAAATCTGATGATGTTTTAGGTTATATTTATGCAGAAATATAGAAAAAATTCTAAAGGGTTCACAAACTTTCAAGCACCACTGTAAGTAAAGCATTATTTTAATGAATTAAAATTTACCAATCGATACATTTGTGTTATTGTCTGTATAATAAACAGTTTTATGGGTAATTCTGTTCCTTGACATTAATGACTGAAGGGCTTAGCCGCGGGGTAACAATAGAATGGAACCATTTTACCTCAGGAAGGCTGATAAACAAATCGTTTCTTCTGTGCTCTTTATCTTAAAATCTAACCAGTAAATGGCGATAAAGGAACTGTGGTATAATCGCAGTAA
This sequence comes from Ancistrus triradiatus, assembly GCA_025084515.1. Lineage (NCBI taxonomy): Eukaryota > Metazoa > Chordata > Actinopteri > Siluriformes > Loricariidae > Ancistrus > Ancistrus triradiatus. The sequence continues at coordinate 29,017 of JAJAGP010004689.1, forward strand.
TACACTCGAGGTCGGGATTTAACGTGAGATATTGGCACGGGGTGTTCTGATCTTCGATCTACAGCTGCAGCACACTCGTGCCAGTATCTCATGTTAAAGCACTTCCCTCTCGTATTGTATATATTGCATATATATATATATATATATATCTATATCTATATATATCCATATATATATATATATATATATATATATATATATATATATATATATATATATATAGATATATATATATATATATATAGATATATAGATATGTGATGTGTGTGTATATATATATGTACACACATATGTGCTGACTGATGTATGATGTCTGACACATTGTTTTATGGGTAGTTTGGTGTTTAAAGTTTTTTTTGGCTTAAACTGTATTTTCCCCAATGAGAACTTATTCCAAATTCTCCACTGTGTTACCATCAGTAACATTACGTATTTAAAAACTCAGACACGTGTGGTTCATTGATGGTTTTGGATATTAACTAAAATAGTTATCAGCAGTGACTACAACACAAAAAAAAAAACATTTTATCCAATATCACCAGTGATCCGACACATGTTATCTGAGTTTTTAATACATAATGGTTATTTAAGGGAAAAATGTAATCTAAAGGGAAAAAAAAGTTTTAATTAAATTATTTAAATATTCCTCCTCCTCATGAGCAGAATAAAATGATTACAATACATTTTTTAGACTTTACTTCTGTGAGGGAGCTTTTAGATGTCGGCATCTAGTTCCCTATCAACACCACAATTTTGACTCTAACTTTCTATAGAATTCAGGATTTTATAGAACAACCCTGTGACTGACCATTTAAAATCATGTCAGCCATTTAATTATGCACTTAAAGTTCAGTGGTGTTCCACTCTAAGAACTGTTCTCTTAGTGTTCACATTGTTCTGCAGTGTTTCTATTTACTATGTGTACTCATTTAATTAGTACTATTTACTACGGTTGGTAAATATTGTTTTTGTACATTATGTAAGATTGCTTTTTATGTGTGTATGCATTTGTTGTGTTTACACTGTTGTCTTAACTGCTGTTATAATGTGTACAGTTCAGTTGCACTAATTCTTTTTATAAAATAAAATCTCTGAATCAACTGCATCTCTTCATCATTAAACTGTATGTCCCTTAGGAGTTTCTCAGGTTATTAGTAATGCAGCTTTCAACTAGACATGGATAAGAAATAAATAAGATCTCAGTGGTGTCTTATGTTCTTACTTGGATCTATTTTTATGTCTGAATAGAAGCTTATTCTCTTTAAAGGTTCATATAAGACATAAATGAGAAACATATAAGACATCATTCAGCAGTCTATCAGTCTAGAATGAGATCTTATCCTTTTCTCCATTGTCTCTCCAATGTCTTACAAATAATTTCTTAGGTGTTTCTCCTTTTTTTCTCCTAAGGGGGGTTTAGGAGAAATAAATCAGAAATGGGTAAGCCTTTGTTGAGACTAAATTAAGAACTTATCTATTTCTCCTGAGACATAGAAAAGACAATCTTAAGAAATACTTTTTTCCTTTGGGGTGGTTTATGACATCAGCTTTCAGCCACCTACAAATCAGTCTTGAGAACCCTTCCCAGGAGGTTTAACTCCATTCACACCTCAACCCATGTGACTCTAACAACCCACATGATGGCAGGGATAGTGGTTCATGACCACCTCCAAGGTGACAACCACAATATGGTTAAATATCTGGGACTCCCCATCAGCTTCTAGAACTGAAGAAGCCTTTCGGATGAGAGGTGAAATGTCTTCAAGAACCAAGAAGTCGTCCAGTTGTCTTCAACTCAGCACTCAAGTATATTCTCTTAATTTGCAATTTCAATGTCTCTTCTTTGGTAATTATTATAGAATATATTAATCACCCAGCTTCCCCACTAGCATTGACTCTTTCTATTAATAAATGCATAAAACAGCCTATGCAATTACTATGTTAAATTGCCATATGACTAACTTGGTTTGACAAACAAATGCTGCAGTAGAATCTGCCCAAATGGTCACTGTTGATAGCAACAGTGGGAAACCACTGTTAAGTGGCAGGTGAATTGTTTTGGCATTTTGAGACATTAAGTATGAATTTAACTTGAATTTATGAGCACATGCTGCAGTAGAATCTGGCCAAACTTGCATTGGTGATAGCTAAGGGCTACCGGTCTTGGGTGGCAGTGGAATTGGCATTATGGGTAAATGTTGAGAAAAAGATAACCAAACTCTGCCTATATGAAATGGGCCTATATTAATTCGCTTAGAGGTAGTATGACTTTAACTCGGATTTATAATTTGAATTAGTTGCTTTTGCCCATGGATGAATCTTGGGTTCCAAAATGCTGCCTCTGGTCCATGGTTTGTCCCTCCTGTGGATATTCACACTGCTGACTGGGACCACCCCACAAGCCTTGTTGTTTAGGAGTTGCTCGGATGCTAAACCCAGCTACCGGACATAAGTCTTTCTCCTTTGTTAAAATGCTCATGTTTTTACTCCCACTTCTAACATGTCGACTATGAAAACCAACTGTTCACTTGCTCTGTAATATATACCAGATCTTAATTTATTAATTTAATTAATTTAATGTATTGCTGTTGTTACAAGATAATCACCATTATTCATCATTCACCAGTTTGTAGTTTTAATGTTTTGACTGACCTGTGTATTACACTTAGCTTTAAAAATAATTTCACAACAGACTCCCAAGAGTATGTTTTACACATATTCAGTGTATATTAGGCTTTTTTGCATTTGAAGAGGTATAACACAATTCTTTACAAACTTCTTTATGTAAGCTCATAGCCTACATGGATTTTCTGTCCCCAAAGCACATGGTCCCATACCTGGGTGAAAGAACTTGGAAGCGTAACTGAACATACCAACATTAATTTATTTTTTTGTAATTATGCTTACTCTCAAATGATACTACTTTTTAAAAAATGAATAAAACTAAATTTTTTAAATCAAGTCAATATTTTTTTAAATTAAACCCACATGTCATAAGCATTGTCTTTCTGTAATGAGATGGTGTGATGGCATACTGAAGTGAAGAATGAAACTATTCCTCGCTCGCTAGAGGGGGCTCTGCTAAGAACGGAGATCAAGCATCTTTTTGTGGGAAATGGGGAACTGTAATAATAAAGCTGGGGAGTGTCAGTATTAAGAGGGGAGTGTGCAGGGGCATTTCTAAACTATTTGTCATACTGGGGCACATAGAATTTAGAAGGGCACAGCTATATCCCTCTGCTTGCTAGTCAGTAGGGGCACAACTGTGCATTAAAAATGCCTGTTAAACACTAAATTTATTAAGTGATTTAATACTAAAGTGGACAGACTGGCTGATGGATGTTCTAGGAGCTCCTCAAATATTACTCCACCACATACACCCATATAACCTCCCTATACAATTCTGACTGAGACATAAAAACAACGCAGAAGCTTATTCAGTTCATTTTTGATGCTGGTACTATAACTGACTTCAGTGTTGTTGCACTTCAGCCAAGCTGTGAAACTTTAAGAGCCCAGGATGTTTGATTTACTGTACTGACTTTGGTTCACTGCTTCTACATATTTATGGCTTCTATACATGTTTATGGTTCAGTCAGAAATGTAAAACTGGGGAGGGTTATACAGCATCAGCAGCTTTGTTGATTCTATAACCTCCGTTCTTTCTTATTTTCTTCAAGACGGTGTTTAAACTCCATGTCTTTCATTAAACACCATCTACTGATCAGAGGTTCAGTCATGGATCTGTTAAGTCCAGCTCTTAACGTAAAGTGGTGTGAAAAAAATGTTTGCCCCCTACCTTATTTCCTTTTTTTTGCATGTTTGTCACACTTAAGTGTTTTATCAAACTAATTTTAATATTAGTCAAAGACAACAAGTAAACACAAAATGCAGTTTTTAAATGAAGGTGTTTTATTACACATGGCCCTGTGTGAAAAAGTGATTGCCCCCTAAACCTAATAACTGGTTGGGCTACCCTTAGCAGCAACAACTGCAACCAAGCGTTTGCAATAACTTTTACATTGAGTCTTTTACAGCATTGTGGAGGAATTTTGGCCACTCATCTTTGCAATTCAGCCACATTGGAGGGTTTTCGAGCATGAACGGCCTTTTTAAGGTCATGCCACAGTATCTCAATAGGATTCAGCTCAGGACTTTGACAAGGCCACTCAAGTCTTCATTTTCTTCAGCCAATCAGAGGTGGACTTGCTGGTGTGTTTTGGATCATTGTCCTGCTGCAGAACCCAAGTTCATTCTCCTTCAGGATTTTTTGGTAGACAGCAGAATTCATAGTTCCATTTATCACAGCAAGTCTTCCAGGTCCTGAAGCAGCAAAACAGCCCCAGAACATCACACTATCACCACCATATTTTACTGTTGCTATAATGTTCTTTTTCTGAAATGCTGTGTTACTTTTACACCAGATGTAATGGGACACACACCTTCCAAAGAGATCAACTTTTGTCTCGTCAGTCCACAGAATGTTATCCCAAAAGTCTTGGGGATCATCAAGTGTGTTCTGGAAAGTTTTTGAGACAAGCTTTAAATGTTTATTTTTTGCTCAGCAGTGGTTTTCGTCTTGGAACTCTGCCATGCAGGCCATTTTGCCCAGTCCCTTTTCTTATGGTGGAGGCATGAACACTGACCTTAACTGAGGCAAAGTGAGGTCTGCAGTTCTTTGGATGTTGTTGTGGGGTCTTTTGTGACCTCTTGGATGAGTCGCCACTGAACTCTTGGGGTAATTTTGGTTGGCCGGCCACTCCTGGGAAGGTTCACCACTGTTCCACGTCTTTGCCGTTTGTGGATAATGGCTCTCACTGTGGTTCACTGGAGTCTCAAAGCTTTAGAAATGTCTTTAGAACCCTTTCCAGACTGATAGATCTCAATTACTTTCTTTCTCAATTGTTCCTGAATTTCTTTGGATCTCAGCATGATGTGTAGCTTTTAAGAATCTTTTGGTGTACTTTTTTTTGTCAGGCAGGTCCTATTTAAGTGATGTCCTGATTGAGAACAGGTGTGGCAATAATCAGGCCTGTGTGTGGCTAGAGACAGTGAACTCGTGTGTTATAAACCATAGTTAAGTTATGTTTTAACCGGGGGGGGCAATTACTTTTTCACACAGGGCCATGTAGGTTTGGATTTTTTTCTCTCTTAATAATAAACACCTTCATTTAAAAACTGCATTTTGTGTTTACTTGTGTTGTCTTTGACTAATATTTAAATTGGTTTGATGGTCCGACAAACTTAAGTGTGACAAACATGCAAAAAAATAGGAAATCAGGAAGGGGCAAACACTTTTGTTTTGTTTGCACATTTTTTGTTTTGAGCGTCTGTTTTGTGTGCTCAGGGATGCTTTCGTCATCATGATACTTGCTCGCACAGCACAGCGGACTTCATGGTTTACATATGTGATCGGGTAATCACATACTTTTGTAACTTTTTTTGTTTCATTTTGGGTGCACTGACACATGGCCCTCTCATAAGCTTTATAATATATGTATTGATTATGCGACACACTGATTTCCGGCTTCTCATGCTATATGTATAAGAAGATTTTTACGAAGGCAAAAAAATAACCTAAAGTACTAAAATACTTTGTTTCTATGTTTCTTCCAAATTTCAAATTGAGTTTCCAGCATGCTCTAAATCTGGACGCAATCTATGCAGGTGCCCAATACGCTCTAGTGGCTGAGGAAGGCACTGCAGTCCATTTATAATCAACATACAGTAAGGTACCAGTACCAGTGAAGGGAAAACTGAAACAATAACCACTGATGAAAAATGTACAATTCAATTTTGTAAAGAAATACATTGTAATTATGTACTAGATTATCATATTGTTTGTATTTTTCCTTTACATTTTCTTATTTGTCCTAATATCACTGTCACACCCCATGTTCTCACCCTGGTTTTTCTGCTTCTCATTCCTGCTGAGGACAAACCGAGCCATGCGAGTCCCGCAGACCTATCCAGAAGCCCCACCGCTTCTGGATTAATAATTGAACTCAGCTGTGGGGCTTCCTATATAAGCTCCATGGTTTGGATTACTGTCTCAGCCATGTCCGTGCCTACCACGTTTTCCCATCGACTATCTCGTCTGCCTTGGATACCTGAGTTGCTATCACTTCCGCCTGGGTTACTCGTGTTGCTGTCCCGTTCGATTACCTGTGTTGCAGTCCTGTCTGGCTTCTATGCTCGTGTTGCAGTCCTATCCACTTTGTAATACCTGTGTTGTGGTTCTGTCCGCCTGCATCCACTTCTGTTTTGCTTTTATGTCTGCTTTTGGTCACCTGTCTGAGAGAGTCTAGGAGGACTCTTTATCTCATCTGTCCACTCCAAGCTCAAAGCTGAGGCATCAGTCCGAACCTCAGTTCGTCCGCCATTTGTTGGATGCTCCGCTCGAACATTACTCCCTGGTTCCGTCTGGGAGATGTCACCTACTGAGCTTGCCCAGAGGAAGTCATCCGTACATTTTTAGCTCTGTAAATGAGCTATTAGCACCCCGTAGCTCAGCACCTGAGCTGTTAGAGCCCCGTAGCTCCATACCTGAGCCATTAGCGCCACCTAGCCCCGTACCTGAGCACGTTGGCTCCATTCTTGAGCCGTTAGCACCACTTAGCCCCGTACCTGAGCACATTAGCTCCGTACCTGAGTCCGATGCACTGCTTGGTTCTGTAACTAAACCCGCCGCACCAGTTAGCTCAGTCCCTGAGCGGTTAGGTCCATCTAGCTCCATACCTTAGCATGCAGTGCCTTCTAGGTCTGTTTTTGAGCCAGTTGTACCACGGAATTTTGCTCCAACCCCTGCGCCACAGACATTTGCACCAAGGACATCAGCGCCAGTGCCAGCGCCGAGGATGTCAGCACCAGTGCCAGCACCGAAGACGTCAACGCCAGTGCCAGGGCAGGGAAGTCAACACCCATGCCAGTGCAGAGGACGTCAGCACCCATGCCAGTGCCAAGGATGTCAGCGCCAGTACCAGTCCCGAGGAGGTCATTCCATAGCCTGCCTTGAGGACATCTGCACCAGTGCCAGTTCTGAGGAAGTTCGTGCCTGTGCCAGTACCGAGGAGGTCAGTCTCAGAAACCATCCAGACGCCCATCCAGAGGTCACCCATCCCAAAGTCTGTTCAGAGGACGCCCCACCAGAGGATGCCCATCCCAGAGACCATCCAGACGATGCCCGTCCAGATGACGCAAGTCACAGAGACTGTCCCGATGCCCATCCAGAGCACATCACATCCTGAGGATGTCCAGAATGAGGCCATCTGTTTCCGAGAGGCCTTCCCAGAGGCCGTCGGTTCCAGAAAGACCTTGCCAGAGGTCGTCGGTTCCCAGAACTCATGAGGGGACGTCGAGCCCAGTTAATGTTCCAAGGATTCCTGTTCCATGTCATAGTCAGTTGCAAGGGTGACTTCCATGCCAGATTCAGTCACTAGGGCGACTTTCGCATCAGCATCAATCACGAGGGCGACTTTCATGTCAGAATCTGTCGCAGGGGTGACTTCTGTGGCAGAGTCGGGCGCGAGGGCGCCGCTCACCCCAGAGTCAGTCGCGAGGGCAACTCCTGTTCCAGAGTCCGACAGGGGCACTCACATTCCAGAGTCCGACAGGAGGAACCTGGCTCTGTTCACCAGCAACACATTGGCGACCCCGCTTGCCAGCATCCTGATGGCGACGCCGCTTGCCAGCAGCATGACAGCGACCCCGCTCGCCAGCAGCACGTCGGCGACCCCAATCGCCTGCAGCACGACTGCTACCAGATCCCTCCTAGGAAGCGCCCTGAGAGAAAACCCCCAGAGACCGTACTCTACTGCGACTGTTGGAGTCCTAGCCCTGTCTCGGACTCCTTGGGTTGGGGGAAGTGGGGTACTGCCAGACCCCATATTTTCATCCTGGTTTCTCTGCTTCTTATTCCCCGCTGAGGACACACCGAACCACATAAGTCCCGTGGACCTATCCGGAAGCCCTACCGCTTCTGGATTAATAATTGAACTCAGCTGTGGGGCTTCCTATATAAGCTCTGTGGTTTGGGATATTCGGCGAAGATTATTGTGTCTTGGCCATGTCCATGCCTATTGCGTTTTCCTATCAGCTATCTCGTCCGCCTTGGATACCCGAGTTGCGGTCCCATCCACCTTGTATACCCGTGTTGCTGTCCTGTTCGCCTTTGATTACCTGTTTTGCTGTTCCAACTGCGGTCCTGTCCACTTTGTAATACCCGTGTTGCGGTTCCGTCCACCCTGGACGCTCATGTGCGGCTGCATCTGCTTCTGTTTTGCTCCCGCGGCTGCGTCCATATTGTGTACGCTTGTTTTGATTATCTACTTGTTTTTGCTCTCTGCCTGTTTCGGTTTTGCACCTGTTTTCCGGATCCGCCCATTTTTGTTTTTGCACCCATTTTCCGGCTCTGCCTGGTTTTTTTTCCGCTGTATTTGCTCTTAGTTTGGTTAGTTTCTTTAAAAAACCTTTAAACCTTGTAAACTAGAACCTGCACGCGTCTCATCTGTTCCTGCCGCTCAAGCGTTACAATCACCATATTAACTTGATATAATTTTTTATTAGACTAGTGGAGTTTGAACGATTTTGTTTGAAACAATACTGCTCACCCATATCTATTTAAATCTTTGTGTTTGTGAGACTATCATTAAAAAAATATTTTAAGTGACAAAGAAAGCATTGCTTTCTGTGATAAGTTCTGTCAGCCTGTTTCTGCTGTTCCTGCTTCTAAAATATCAATGGGAATTAAGTGAAAGTAAAAGTAAAAATTAATTGTTCATCATTGTGTCAGAGTCCATTCTAATTCCCCTTTTCATATTCACCAAAATTAAAAGAAATTCTGCTTTTTTTTTATCCCTTAGTTAATCAGCAGTAACTTACCTTTGATCTGCTCAGAGTTCCTCTCTTCTGATCTTGATATATCGTCTTTCACTACAGGCAATACACGTGTTACATTTAATTAAACATCAGTCTATGCTTTACAATGTACAAATTAAAAAACAATGATTTTTAAACAAATATTCAACATTTTCAAAAATTATAGTACTAGTTCCTACTTTCAGTGGCATCTGCGGTACAGTCCATGTCTCTTCAGCATTGGCTCTTTTTACAGTTTTTCAGAAATATCTGTAGAGAAGAGAACATAGCCTGAGTAACAAGCCTGATTAAATAATGTTATATGAATACACTGTAATGTCATGGTCATGTATGGCCTGTAATCTCAATTTCTGTAACTAAAATGAATGTAAAACATACAGTGGTGCTTGAAAGTTTGTGAACCCTTTAGAATAATCTATATTTCTGCATAAATATGACCTAAAACTTAGGCCCTGTCCACACAAACACGGGTATTTTTAAAAACGTAGCTTTTTCTCTGCGTTTTGACCGTTCGTCCACACGAAAACGGCGTTTTAGGTCACTGAAAACTGACTTTTTGGAAAACTCCTTCCAGGGTGAAGATTTTCAGAAACTCCGTTTTCAGCGTTGTCGTGTGGACTGGGGAAAACGGAATTTTTTGCTTGTAACGTCACTTTGTGCGCCGTTATCTCCTTGGTTTACATGAGGCGATTTTGTGCAATAGCGGACGTAGCCAAAGTAGTGCCAGCTGTAACACTGCTGACCGAACTTGTTCAAATCTACAAATACATTTACAATTATTACTTTTTCATTACACTGAAGAACAGAGGCGTCAGAATGCGCTACGGAGCCGGTCACTACTATATCCATTAGTGATGTGTCGGTCGCTACCGATCCGGCTCTAAGAGTCGGCTCGTTGAAATGAACGACGGGAGCCGGTTCCTGATTGTGAGCCGATTTATATATCTTTTAATTTATGTACATGTGGACAATATTGTACATTCCGACACATTGCTGCTTATTGCACTTCTTGTTCGATGTTAAACTACATTTCGTTGCGTTGTACTTGTACATGTGTAATGACAATACAGTTGAATCTAATCTAAAAAATATATATACATTATATATCGGACCTCTCGTTGGTGGGAGAGCTTTGAAAACGAAGTGGTTGTTGAAGAAGAATGGCGAGAAAATGTTCGTATGCATAGGACGTTGTTGTTGTCGTTGAGTGAGCTGCTTCGCCGGCAAATAGGACTGCTGGTTTGGCATTGCTCTTGACAGCGACTTTGTGCGTTTTTGCGTTTTCATGTGGACGAAGTTTTTTGTTTAAACTTCTTGTGTGGACGCGATGTTTTTTATAAACGAATTTGAAAACCCCCGTTTAGAAAATACCCGTGTAAGTGTGGACATAGCATTGTCTTTAGAAAGTCTTACCTTCTAATGACGTAGGGGGCGGGGGCGTCGGCCCAGGTAACATTATCAGGGATCCTGACAGCAACCGCCAATCGCGCATGCACGTCTGTAAGCTGCATGATTGCGTTAGTTTTTAATATTGCAAACATCCGGCCATCTCAGGGGTATTTAAGTGCGTCTCTGAGCTTGGCAAGTGTCGCACCATTGGACCTGTTTTCTGCCTTAATTGCTACAGCATTCATATTAGGTATTATGTACTTTCATGACTGAGTGCATTTTGAACCAGCCCCCACGCGGCTATTGTGCGTGTACTGCCTGTGTTTCTTTTGTTAGGGAAAGAAGGTAACTGGCGGTTTGAAGACCATCAGCGATCATACGGTTTTTAGAGAACGGAGGTATCCTGGTTAGGGCTTAAAGGCTAGTGTAGGGTCAGAGTCTGCATTTTTCGCCCTCGGTTCCTCTACGGTTTCGCCGGCTTCTTCAGTGGCATTGGCTCGCTCGCTGCGGCAAGGTGTGCCCGGCCTCCTTTTCCCTCTCGTGCCATCACCCGGCTTCCTGCTTTGCGATCGGGGATATACGTTCCCCACGTGATCACGTACTGAAAAGGGAGCTGCACTTTTTTAAGTCTTGTCCTTTTCAACCTACGTCAGTACCACGCTCCTGTAATAACACTGGGAGTTCATGTGGTTCACTTTCAGGTTTACACACACTCATACTTCCTTTCCCATGCTGTGCAGCGATCACTGATGTTTGGTTTTCAGGGGACACCCACAGGGAGCTCTTTAACCTCCTTTGTGTGGTGATGTCATCATCTGCCAACGGGGTGATGTCGTTCGTACTGAGTGTGTGAGCTTATTGACAGCTCTACTCCACACCGCCAACTTCCCCTTGCATCACTGTTCTTTTTGATTCCACCCCTTCCATCTGCAGCTAACTGCATTGGGTTCCTACAACCCTAATTTTCACGGTTGTCGACCAGCCAAAATTATGGGGACGCATAGTTTTGACTATAACAAAAACATAACAATTTTCACACCTAAGTCCGAAAAGTAGATGAAGAGAACCGTTTAAACAAAGAGACACACTTATTATACCTGGTCATTATGTATTGAGGAAAAGGACATATCCAATATTACTTTAGGGAGCAGAAAAAAGTGTGTGAACCTCTAGGATTAGCAGTTAAATTGAAGGTGAAATGTGAATTTAAAGTCGGCGTTTTCAATTCAGTGGGGGTGGGCAATCAGGGTGTGAGTGGGCACCCTGTTTTATTTAAAGACCAGGGATCAATCAAAGTGTGTATTGACTGGAAAAGGCTGGAAAAGGTTACAAACCACTCGAAAGGAGTTGACCCACTAATTACAGTAAGCAGAATTATCCCCCCGCCCGTAATTTCGCCTTGCCCAGCATTCACCACCCCCTCTCCCTATCACCCCCACCTTCCCTCTCACCTAACACATTTCTCACGTTTCTTTTCTCCATTATCGGCCCCTCCCCCTTACCTTCTCTCCTCTTTCTCCTCTCCCCCTCCCTTCTCTCTCCCCCCTCCTGTCTCGTCTCCCATTCCTCGCACCCCACCTTCTTTCCCCCCTAATTCTCCGCCCCTCGCACCCGTTTTCACCCAACCCTCCCGACCACCTCCCTCCCCAGGCCCTTTTCTTCCGTCTTTTCTTCTCATGTGCCTCTTCTATTCTTCCCATACGCGTTTTCTCCCTCCACCTTCCCGCTCCTTTCCCCCCTACCCCTTCTCCTCCCTCCACCTGCCCGCCTCTTCCCCCCACACTCACCATTCCCAACCTTTCACCCCTCTCCACCCCCCCCCTCACCCCCCAGCTTTTTCGCGAACCGTCTCCCCTTGTTTCCCCTCCCCGCACCACTCTGCTCCATCCCTCCCCCCGCCTGACCTTCACCCCTGCACGGCAATACTACCCCTTCTCTCACTCCTCACTCCCCGCCGGCTCCCGTTTTGTTCTCCGAACCCACACATCTCTACCGTCTCCTTACTCTGCCATCTCTCGCTCCCTCTTCAGACTGTTCCCTTCCGAACCTTATCTTTGCCCTCCATCTACCTACCAACATGTCTCGTCCCACTCTCCCTTCGGATTCCTCCTCTGTCCGAACTCGCCATATAGTTTTACCTTCCTGCTCAGCCTTCCCTCCTCCACTCTCCCTTACTAAACCCCCCCCGTACCAATCACCATCCCCCTCTCTCGCCTTTCATTCCCTACCTATCCCCCTCCCCTCTCTGGAATTCCCCCCTTCAGTTCTTCCCCCCTCCCTTATCTCTTCCCCCTTCTAACCGCCCCCCCATATGCTGCCTTCTACCTCCTTCTTCATCTCCTACTTTCCCTCCCAACAACACATTTCCCAACACCCGTTTCTCTTACCCCCCCCATCTTATATGTACCCCTTACTCAGGCCACCCTGCATACCCCTCCTATTCACTCCCTCTCCACCTTCCTCATTCCACTCCCCCTCTCACTCTGTCGCCTCCCTACCTTCTTCTTCCCTTCTCTTTTCTACGCTCCCTCCCCCGTTCCTTTCCCCTCTCCTTCCCCTGCTTACATCCCTGCTCACCACTTCTTCCCCCCCCCCCGACCGTCCCTGCTACATTCTCACTTACCTCTCCCTCCCCACCTCTCCTTCTAGTCTCTCCTTCACCCTTTCTCTCCTTGCCCTAACCCCTGTCCACCATACTGATTGTTCCCCTTCCCTTCCACACGCCCACCCTCCCTTCCCTCCCAATCCGTTCTCCCCCCTCCCCGTCCACCTTTTCTGGTCTGCTTTCCGATCTCCCAAGAAGAAAATTTGGATGGGGATTGGAAAAAGGTTACAAACATCTCTCTCTAAAGAGTTTGGACTCCACTAATTCACAGTCAGACAAGATTGTGTACAAATGCCGGAGGACCATTCAAAAAAGATTCCATTGTTACCCTCCCCAGGAGTGGAGTGGTTCGACCAAAATAAGAGCAAGGCATGTATAATAGTTGGCGAGCGAGGTCACCAAATGACCCCAGGGTAAACTTCTAAGAAACGAAGGGCCTCTCTCACATTGGCTAATGTTAATGTTAATGATTCCACCATCAGAAGAACCCTGAACAAACAATGGTTGTTCATGGCAGGGTTGTGCAAGGAGGAAAGGAGAAAGCCACTGCTCTCGAAAAAGAAAAATTGTGCCTCGTTTGCAGTTTGCCAAAGATCACGAGGACGAGCCAGAAAGGAAGGCTTATTGGAAAGAATTGTTTTGTGGACGGATGAGACCAAAATAGAACTTTTGATTTAACCAAAAAAGTTGTTAGGTATGGAGAAGACATGCATTCCAACATAAAAACCTTGTCTCTCGAGGATGAAACATGGAGGGTGGGGTGGGTAGATCTCATTGTTTGGGCCTGTTTGCTGCATCTGGTCAGGACGGCTTGCCATTCATTGATGGGAACAATTAATTCTGAATTTTACAGGAGAATTCTAAAGGAAAGAGAAGTCTAAAGGAAAATGTCAGGACACATCTGTCCATGACCTGAATCTCAAGAGAAGGTGGGTGGGTCATGCAGCAAGACACCGACCCTAAGCACACAAGCTGTTCTACCAAAGAATGGTTACAGAAGAATAAAGTTCATGTTTTGGAATGGCCAAGTCAAAGTCCTGACCTTAATCCAGTCAAAATGTTGTGGAAGGACCTGAAGCGAGCAGTTAATGTGAGGAAACCCACCAACATCCCAGAGCTGAAGCTGTTCTGTATGGAGGAATGGGCTAAAATTCCTCCAAGCTGGTGTGCAGGACTGATCAACAGCTACAGGAAACGTTTAGCTGCAGTTATTGCTGCACAGGGGGGTTACACCAGATATTGAAAGCAAAGGTTCACATACTTTTGCTGCTTACTAATATGTAATATTGGATCATTTTCCTCAATAAATACATGACCAAGTATAATATTTTTGTTTCCTTTGTTTACCTGGGTTCTCTTTATCTACTTTTAGGACGTGTATAAAAAACTTAAATATAGAAAATTCTATAATCCCTGTAGATTTGTTGTGGATTTCTGGCATATCAGTCAAGATCATCAGACGAGACACAGTCCCACCTTATTCTTGGATTGGATTGGCCAAAATGAATGAATGCATGAAAAGTCGTTCACATCTTTCAAGCAGCATAAAACATAAATTGATTACTAATTGTTTCTCATAAAACTAATCATGACACAATAAAAGCACAACACAAGCTCACAGGACAAGGAACGTGGCACAGAAATGATGAGGACCAGGTGATGCATTTTCAGTGAAAATGAAAATACATAAAAATCCATTAGATAGCACCTTTTAGAGTAAACATTTACATAATTTTATCGTGTCCTTTCTCAGAAACATCTAACCATGTCGGCCTGCATGTTTAACCTTTATTTTCTTCATAGTGACTATTTACATATATGTCATTACTTGTAGTTATTCTATAAGTTCTTATTGAAGGAACATTTTTTAAATATGAAACAAAAAAAAAGAAAACATGACAAATAAACAGCTGGAAACATTGATTAGATGGAACATGGTGCACTTTTACATCTTTCATTTAGAATGAAATAATTCTAGCGTGACATTGATATGAGTTTATTGATACAAATATCAGAAGCCACATTTTTTTTCGTTAGCCTCATCAGATTTTTGGCACCTCTTTGTTCCTTTTATCTTTAAAATCAGCACTGAGTTCATTGACAGACTCCTTATCTTTGTAATACTTAACTTGCAGAACTTGATATTCAATCTTAGGAGCTTATGTTCTTATTTCTTGCTTATAAAAACTTCTAATCTTTTATTTTTACATTTTTTATTATTCTTTTTCTACCATTTTTAATATACTGAAAACCCATTTCTTATTCTTGATATTTCCCCATATCTTCCACATCCATAGTAAAATTACAAATATTATTAAAATAAAATAAAAAATATTAATATCTCTCAGTGGTCAGTGTCTCACATACTGTGGTAACAACTTTTGTTCACATTTTTCCTGTATTTTTTAATGGGTTACTGGTATTGTAAGAGAACTGGTCCCAGTTCTTTGCCAGAATGCATACACATTTTACTAGAGTATATTGTAAATCATTACTAGAAGATTATTTACATTTACATTTTATGTCATTTAGCAGATTCCTTTATCAAAAGTGACTTTCAACTGACACAGTCTTACAAACAGAAATTGTGAGTTAAGTGCCTTGCTCAAGGACTCAACAGTGGCAACCTGGGAGAGGTGGGATTTTAACCCTGGACTGGACGGAATGATTATTATAATTAAGAAAGTGAATTCCGTCAACATAAGCACCTGTGTGAACATCAGTGTCATCTTAATGCTGACAGTAAGAACTACAAAACGATTAACATAATTACCCTTTATTCATTAAATAATAAGGATTATCTCTGGAGATGATAATCAATGTGTATATATTATATATACACATACACACTAATCATTATGTGATTATACATATAAAAAAGTTAAACTTGTGTAGCCTGTGGATGTTCATCTCTGATTATTCTACTGATCACTATTTTTATGAACTGTACCATTTAAAAAGCTGAGCTCAGACATAATATTTCTGTATTTCACTAAACTCTAAGTTCATTAATCAATCTGGAAAGCACTTGTTTATGGAATGTATCCTAAAACCTTCTCATAAGTTCATCTGCTACCTAGCAGACTCTGCCCATACAGTCACATGCAAATGTGGTTCACCTTTAATGAAATGATATGTTTGTTATTTTCTGAATGAAAGAAGTTAGCCTCTGCAGGGAAATTAAAATGACATATTCTGAAATT
>JAJAGP010004690.1:0-45090 GCA_025084515.1 Ancistrus triradiatus
GAAAGTCCGTGTTGCCCCAAAACATCACTGCTCTAGAGGAGATCTGCATAGAGGCATGAGCCAAAATATCAGCTACAGTGTGTGCCAACCTGGTGAAGACTTACAGGAAACGTTTGACCTCTGTCATTGCCAACAAAAAATATGTTACAAAGTATTGAGTTGAACCAAATTTATTGACCAAATACTTATTTTCCACCATAATTTACAATTAAATTCTTTAAAAATGCTACAATGTGATTTCCTGGATTTCTTTTTTCTCATTTTGTCTCTCATAGTTGAAGTGTAGCTATGATGAAAATTACAGACCCCTCTCATCTTTCTAAGTAGGAGAACTTACACAATCAGTGACTGACCAAATACTTTTTTGCCCCACTGTAGGTTACAATGAGTTACTGTATAAGCCACCCATATCTGACAGACAGCTACCCAAGCATATTTTGTCCCTTTTAATCTGTATGTCAGTTCTAGAGGATCTTTATTTTAGAGTATTTATTTTTCCAGCCATGCAAATTAATACTGAACACTAATACGTTAATTCATACACCGATCAGCAATAACAATAAAACCACCTCCTTGTTTCTACATGCATTGTCCATTGTATCAGCTCCCCTTACCATATAGATGCAGTTTGTAGTTCTATAATTACACCCTAGTCCATCTGTTGCTCTGCATACTTTGTTGCTCCCATTCACCCTGGTTTTTAGTGGCCATGACCCCCACAGGCCCACCACAGATCAGTTATTATTTGGGTGTTAGATATTTCTCAGCACCACAGTGACACTGACATGGTGGTCATATGTTTGTGTGTTGCTGGTAGGAGTGTATCACACACAGCAGTGGTGCTGAAGACTGGGAATTGTCCACAAACTAAAAATGCTGAGCAAACAGCATCCTGTTAGCATCGATGAAGCACTAGAGGATGAATAACACAAACTGTGCTGCGACAGATGAGCTATTGTCTCACACTTTACATCTACATGGTGGTGCGTTTAATACAGTGCACAGTGAGTGAGCAGAGTGTTTAAGAACTCCAGCAGCACTGTGGTGCCTGGTGCACCCATACCACTGAAGAACAAGGTGAAAGGGGGTTAAAGTTCACACAGCATCAGATGGATTACAGTCTGTAAATGTGGAACTGCAAAGTGCACCTATATGGTAAGTGGAGATGATAAGATGGACAATGCGTGAAGAAACAAGGAGGTGGAGTTAATGTTATGCATAATCAGGGTGTACTTTAAAAAAAAAAAAAAAAAGTTGTTTGACAGTGATTAAGGTGCAAGCCCTATTTTGTCCTTAGCAAACACTGAGGACAATGGATAGTCGTTCTATACTAACAGAATCATTACCATCATTTGCTTCCAAGTTACATTGCCCTAGTTTGACTAAGACCATAATATAATAATAATAATAATAATAATAATAATAATAATAATAATAATAGGCTATATATTTTGTAATGTTACAAAATATATGATGAAATATAACTATTTCTTATATATAAATAAAATGTATAATGAAGGACAATGAATGTAAAGTGAATTCCAAATTATCATTCTTTTTTTTTTTCTTCTTTTATTCTTGCATGATGAAAAAAGATCCTAATCTGGTCTTGGCCTTGGTCTTGGTCACTCCTAGTCTTGGTCACCACTACTAAAAGTGTTTGGTCTTGGTCTTGACTACAACACTAATTGAGAGGTAAAACATTCTCACGATGGGAGATTTGCAGAAGATGGCACCATTTTGGTGTTTCTAAGTCTCCAATTCTCTAATTAAATGCCAACTCCATATAAAAAAAAATAATTCTAAGGCATTTCAGAAGGAAGAATTTGCTTTCAGGGCAGCACAGTGCTTAGTGTTTCCACCCACATTCCAAAAAATGTGTTAGGTCAACTGGCATCTCTAAAGTGTCCTAATGTGAGTACGTGTCCACATAATTGAACTGTGAGGGACTGGAGTCATGTCTACAGTTGGGTTCCTGTCATGTGCCCTGTGCTGCTAGTTAGGCCCCCCATGATCCTGATTTGGATTAAGAGGGTTTGGAAAGTGGGTGAGTAAGTGAGGCTTTCTTTCATCTAACCACAAACAAAAGCAGTTTGCTAGAAGATACTGACATTTCAGATTAGACATAAACAGGGTTTGGTATCAACCACTCAAAGTGTGATTGGCATATAGAGTAAAGCCCCAATTCTCACTGTGAATTGTGGTGAAGGATCTGTGGTCTTCTGGGGCTATTTTCCCACAAAAGGCCCTACATAGCATAATGAACTCCATAATGTACTGGGATGTATTCTTTCGTAATTCCCAGTCTCTCAACATTCCCCTCTTTAAGCAGGGCAATGATCCAAAATAAACCTCTTAATTCACACAATCTGTTTAAAGAATCAAGTTTTTTGCCATGGTCATTCAGTTATTTCTCCTAAAACACGTTACATATGTTACTCAGATTCCTTGTTCTGTGTTCTTTACCCTCATAAAGCAGTATAGTACTGTGCAAAAGTCTTAGGTCACCATGAGATTTGTTGTTTAGCAATGGTATAATGGCCATATATAACATATTGTTGATGATTGGACACAAACATTTCAAACTTGGATTTGACACACCATAATGCTCATTTCCACTGATCTTCATTCTAATTTTTGTGAGCTTTAGCATATCTTAGCATATCGTTTCACCCTGTTCCCCTTCTAAAAAAGTGGTTTCTTGGCTGCTACCCTTCCAATAAGACCATTCCTGATCAAGCTTCTTAGGACTGTAGAAGGGTCAACTTGATCCAGATGCTGCTATTGCTCAGGTGTAAAGGGAGGTCACACTAAATACTTACCACTGTGGCCTATATACAGTCGTATGAAAAAGTTTGGGCACCCTTGATAATTTTCATTATTTTAGTTTATAAATCATTGGTTGTTCAGATCAGCAACTTGAGTTAAATATATCATATAGCAGATGAACACCGTGATATTTGAGAAGTGAAATGAAGTTTATAGGATTTACAGAAAGTGTGCAGTAATTATTCAAACAAAATTAGGCAGGTGCATAAATTTGGGCACCCCAACAGAAAAATGGATAGACATCAATATTAGTAGATCTCCTTTTTGTCAGAATAACAGTCCGCTAAACTCTTCCTACAGCTTCCATCCTGTATTCCTGGTTGAAGTTGCCCTTGGAGCCGCATTCTTCTTAGAACATCTCCAGTTCATTCAGGTTTGATGGTTTTCCGCATGGACAGGCCCACATTTCAGTAATAATTCATGTCTGGGGACTGAGATGGCCATTCCAGAACGTTGTACTGGTTCCTCTGCATGAATGCCTTAGTCTATTTTGAGCACGTTTGGGGTCGTTGGCCTCGGTGCAACTTTGTCACTGATTCTTGAACATTGTTCTCAAGAATCTGGAGATATTAACTGAATCCATGCGACCCTCAACTTTACAAGATTCCCTAGTACCTGCACTGGCCACACCGTCCCACAGCATTATGGAACGCCACCAATTTTAACTGTGGGGTAGCAGTGTTTTGTCTGTGATGCTGTGGTTCTTTTTCCGCTCTTTTTAATGTCCAAATAACTCCAATTTAGTCACATCAGTAACACAGCACTTATTATTCCAAAATGAGCCGGGAATTGTCCAAATGGTGCTGTACACACCCAAGTGACTCTGTTTGTGGTGGTGGGTCTGCATAAAAGGGGCTTCTTCCTGCATTACTCTCGCATAACACCTCCCTCCTTGTGCAAAGGTGCGCTGTATAGAGTTGAAAAGATGAACAGTGGACACCATCTGCATCAAGATGATTGTTGTAGGTCCTTTGGAGTGGTCTTTGGCTTGACTCTGACTGTTTCTCGTTCATCACCATCCTTCGCCTCTGCCCTATCTGAGATTTTTTGGGTCTGTTTGGCCCACTTCGGGAGTTCCTTAACTGAACTGTGCCTGTTGTCTTCCATTGCCTCACTATGTTCCTCACGTGGAAACTGACATCTGAAATCTCTGGGAGAGAGCTTTTTCCTTTCCCCTTAACCATTATGTTGAACAACCTTTGTTTTCAGGCCATTTGAGAGTTGTCTTGAGGCTTCCCATGTTGCCACTCTTCAGAGAGAATGCAAAGAGGAGAAAAACTTCCAATTGGCCACCTTAACACTTTCTCATAGTTTGGATTCCACTTGTGTATGTAGAGCAACAAGGGTCAATTAGCTTACAAACAAATTTTGTTTTCCATAATTAGTGCTAAGGTAATTCCCCCCCCCCCAAAAAAAAAATGACAAGGCCCCAAATTTTATGCACCTGCCTACTTTGTTTGAATAATTACTGCACACTTTCTGTTAAACCTATAAACTTCATTTCACTTCTCAAATATCATTGTGTTCATCTGCTATAATGATATATTTACCTGCAAGTGCTGAGCTGGACAACCAATGATTTTATAAAGAAAAATCAATGAAAATTATCAGGAGTGCCCAACTTTTTCATACGACTGTATAGCCTGAGTTTTTCATCTCTTTTTTTCATTTTCTAAAACAAATTTCCTGTATTTTCTGGTTGTCTTTGAATAAAGAGACTGAAAAATATGGCCATTATACCATTGCAAAAACAATGGTTTAACTAATTTAATGGCCTAAGATTTTTGCACAGTACTGTATTTTGGCAAAGGCCGGTTACAAAACGCAATAGTGCTAATAATTTTAGAGCCGTCTTTCAGTCAATCCAACCATCTGACACTCTGGTCTCCATCACTTTACACATTAAAGTTTTCCATGTAAGAAACTTGAATGAATCGTCTACCTAGCAATCAGAGTCCATTTTCACCCGAGGTAATGCTGTAACTGTAAGTATGATTCATCTTAAATCTTAGCCTAATGGTCCATTATAGTGGCAGCATACAGAAACTCTGACAAAAAAAATCCTTAAAAGTAAGAACACATTGGTAAAAGCACTCAAGCCATAATTTATTCGGCGTTAGTGTTCAATCACATTCATTTTTGTACCTAGCTTTTGCATACACAAATAACCTTGTGGCCTTTTAAGACACTAATAGCAGCTCTTAAAAAGTGCTGGTTACATAGTGCTTTACTGTGAATTCAGCCCTTATTATTTCTCCACTTTGTAGGGTTCTGCTGGCCTGAATCCTCTTCCATTCTCTGAAGTTTTACCTCACTTAAAGCTTCTGTCCAGCTCATTCTCCATTCCACAATTAATTCACTCATTTATCCTCTGTACCAAGTCAAGGGCATGGCCCGAGCTCTCTTAATTAAAGAAGAAACGGCGAAGAGAGAAAAGTTCTGCCGCCTTCAAATGAAGCCCAAATTGGTGTGCAGCTCGATCTGATCATTTAAACTCACTTAACCCCCTTAATTAATCCCCAACACACACTTCACACGATCAGCGCAGAGTTAATGAAATCAGCTCTGCTGAAGTCAAATAATATATCCCTTTGTGAGTGATGCTGCGACCCCGAGTGCAGCTTAAAGAGATGCTCAGAGAGGGAAAGTATCTCAGGGATTGAACAACTGACACAGAGGAAGGGTTTGCAAAGCACCAGGTCATAATGAGGAAAAAGTTAGAGGAAGCTGATCGTGTGAAACCACTGTTTTATTAATGTCTGATATCTGGAAGACAAAAACAAGACATTTAACTTTCAATACATTGTTCCTTCTTAAGATGAAACTTTATTTTTTGCAATCATTCAAACATCCCATAATACTCTTCATATATAACATTTTTAATCTGTGTGAAATTGCGAGATCAATAACGCTGGCTTACAAAACTAAGGCACGCACAGTCTGAGATCTTCAACAGCATGTGTGTAGATCATTTAGCTCATAATCTTCATACTGGTCATAATTTTGGCAGGTCCCATTACTTTTCTTGAAGTATTAAGGTCTCTGATCACATGAACAGGATTTAGGTAATCAGGCCATAGGCAGCTCATGATAGGCTGCATAGTGTCCAGTCACGTAGTGATAAATCTGTGAAATGCAACAAAATGTGTTTAACAAAACAATTGAAAAACAGGATTTTTATCATAGTGAAAAAAGTGACTCCCTTTCTGAACATAATGCTTCCTCTCTTGTAGATCTTTCTATTTCGCCTGTTGGCTTTCACTGACCCACTCTCTCTCTCAGTAATTCTTCACAATCCTCTTACTGCAACCAGCTCGAACAGGAATTTTTCATTTTGTATACAGGTATGCATCACTTAACGTCCATGATACGCTCTAAATTGCACGTAAGCAATCTAGCTGTTGTCCTGAACACCATATTATATACTGTACTTAGCAATACTATATGGAATACTGTATTGTACCCCTATTGATTAAAACCAAGATACTGCAGGGCTTCCAATAAACTTTCTATTTAATATCAACACTGACCACACATATATTGATTTTCTATTTTTCATCACCATGTAAGACATGTAAATCATTTAACAACCCTCACAGCTGCAGCGCTTTGATCCCCTCCATATCCTGTGCTACTATGTCTAATGATACACTCACACGTTTATGAAAATTAAAAACTGCATTTTTGGTACTCGCCGTTGTTTATTTAATGGCCCGACTTACGATATTTCAGCTTTTGGCAATGGGAATCCCGATCAAAAACTAAAATACACATTCTTAACTCCGAACTCGAAATTTTGCATTTCGATTTTCCAGGCAAGCGATACGTAGTATACCGTACTGTCCCCCCACACTCTGGTGGAGGAAGTCCGCGGGCCCTGGGCAGGCATAACAGTTTTTTGTTTTTCTACTTTCAATTACAGTGGTGCTTCAAATTTGGTGAACATCTTAGAATTTTCCTATATTCTTCATAATATTGACCTAAAACATCATCAGATTTTTCAACACAATTCCTAAAAGTAGATAAAGAGAACCCAGTTAAACAAATGAGAACAAAAAATAATATACTTGGTCATTTCTTTTTTGAGGAAATGATCCAATATTACATATTAAGTGATTGGCAAAGTATGTGACCGCTGTGCGTGTTCATAATCGCTGGTGGTGACCCCCCCTGAGCAGGACTAACTTCAACTCCAAATGGTTTTGTAACTGTTTGATCTTCCTGCACACCAGCTTGGAGGAATGTTAGCCCATTCCTCCGTACAGACAGCTTCAGCGCTGGACTGCTACCCTGCGGGTCCACGTTCTGCAACAGTCGCTCAAAAAGTTGTGCCATGTCCTCCACATGAGCAAACTGCTCACCTTCAGGCCTGCCACAACATTCCATTGGATTAAGGTCAGGACTTTGACTTGGCCCATTCCAACACATTAACTTATTCTCTTTACCAGTCTTTGGTGGTAAACGTCTGGTGTGCCTTAGGGTCCGTTTGTCCTTGTTGCAATGACCCACCCTTCTCTTAGATTCATTCATGGACGGATGTCCTCACATTTTCCTTTAGGAATTCTCTGATATCATTAAGAATTCCAGGTTACAATCAATGATGGCAAGCCGTCCTGGCCCAGAATGCAGCAAAACAGGGCCCAAACCATTATACTCCACCACCATGTTTCACAGATGGTAATAGGGTTCTTATGCTGGAATGCAGTGTTTTTTTTACTTTCTCCAATGTAACGCTGTTCTTTTAAACCAAAAAGTTCTATTTGGTCTCATCCTTCCACAAAACATTCTTCCAATAGACTTCTGGCCTTGTCACCGTGAATCTTTAGGCAAACTGCAGATGAGCAGCAATGTTTTCTTTTTGGAGAGGCGTGGCTTTCTCCTTGCACCCTGCATGCACCCATTGTTTGTTTCAGTGTGTTCCTTCTGATGTGGACTCATGAACATAGAAGTTGCCTGGGGTCCTTTGTGACCTCTATTAACTATTACACGCCTTGCTTCTTGGAGTGATCTTTGTGGTCGACCACTCCTGGAGAGAGAACAATGGTCTTAATTTCCTCCATTTGTACACAATCTGTCTGACTGTGGATTGGTGGAGTCCAAACTCTTTAGAGATGGTTTTGTAACCTTTTCCAGCCTGATGAGCATCAACAACTCTTTTGCTGAGGTCCTCAGAAATCTCCTTTGTTCATGCCATGATGCACTTCCACAAACGGGTTATAAAGAGCAGACTTTGATAGATCCCTATTCTTTAAATAAAACAGGGTGCCCACTCACACCTGATTGTCATCCCATTGATTGAAAACACAAGATTCTAATTTCACCTTCAAATTAATTGCTAATCCTAAAGGTTCACATACTTTTGCCACTCACTAATATGTAATATTTGATCATTTTCCTCAATAAATAAATGGCCAAGTAAAATATTTTTGTCTCATTTGTCTAACTGGGTTCTCTTTATCTATTTTTAATACTTATGTGAAAATCGGATGATGTTATAGGCCATATTCATGCAGAAATATAGAAAATTCTAAAGAGTTCACAAACTTTCAAGCATGACTGTATGTTTATTTGTCTGTGTGTCTATATTTCTTTTTTTTTTTCAAAAACAAAAAAACAGCTTCCCCCACATGTTTTAGGCTTATTCTTGGCTTTTGACTTGTTGGGTCATGTAATTTCTACTCAGCAACAACTCACAAAAGAATGTTTATTAAAACCTAACAACTGTACTTTTAGACCTCATGTTTGACTTCAGCAACTGTCAGTAACCATAGAATGTAGTCCAGACATGTTAATGCTCAGTGGTTAAGACTCTGGAGATTAAATACTGGCTCTGCCAAGGTAACGCTGTTAGGCCCTTGAGCAAAACCCTTAACCTCAAACTAATGAGCTCAATTAGAAGTCACTTATGATAAGACATTTGCTAAATGCTATAACTGTATCCTTTCTACACGACAAATATAAAGGGCCTGGTAACCACACGAAGGTTGGGTGGTGATTTATTTGTTTAGATCCATACAAGATCTTTGCAAACCACTTGGGCAAGCCATATTAATTAAGACTATAATATACACCAGTGACATGTACATACACTGTGCAGTATAAAACACACTTGGACATTCATTCATCTTCTGTAATTTTTTTATAATCCTGAGAGGCATGGTGGCTTCAGGCTACATCCCAGAGCACTAGCTATAGCTCATACAGGGTGTGCTGGGCAGGTTATAGCTCGATGTACAGTGGGGCAAAAAAGTATTTAGTCAGTCACTGATTGAGCAAGTTCTCCTACTTAGAAAGATGAGAGAGGTCTGTAATTTTCATCATAGGTACACTTCAACTATGAGAGACAAAATGAGAAAACAAATCCAGGAAATCACACTGTAGGATTTTTAAAGAATTTAATTGTAAATTATGGTGGAAAATAAGTGGCAATGACAGAGGTCAAACGTTTCCTGTAAGTCTTCACCAGGTTTGCACACACTGTAGCTGGTATGTTGGCCCATTCCTCCATGCTTGGGGGACACACCTGGCACTGCAGGATCTGAGTCCCTCTCGGCGTAGTGCACTGATGTAGCCTTGTTACTTTGGTCCCAGCTCTCTGCAGGTAATTCTCAGGTCCCCCTCCTGGTAGTTTCTGGGATTTTGCTCACCGTTCTCATGATGATTTGACCCCATGGGATGAGAACTTGCGTGGGGCCCCAGATCGAGGGAGATTATCAATGGTCTTGTATGTCTTCCATTTTCATACAATTGCTCCGCACAGTTGTTTATTCACACCAACCTGCTTGCCTATTGTAAGAATTCACTCTTCCCCCCCCCCAGCCTGGTGAGGTCTACAATTTTTCTTCCTGGTGTCCTTTGACAGCTCTTGTCTTGGCCATGGTTTGAGTTTTGGAGTCTGACTGTTTGAGGCCTGTGGACGGTGTCTTTTATACAATAACGAGGTCAACATGTGCCATTATACAGGTAATAAGTGGAGGACAAAGTGCTTCTGAGAAGTTTGATACAAGGTCCTGTGAGAGCAGAAATCTTGCCTTTCTGAGGTTGACCAAATACTTATTTCCCACCATGATTTACAATGAAATTCTTTAAAAATCCTACAATGTGATTTCCTGAATTTTTTTTTCTCATTTTGTCTCTCATAGTTGAAGTGTACCTATGATGAAAATTACAGACCTCTCTCATCTTTCCAAGTAGGAGAACTTGCACAATCAGTGGCTGACTAAATACTTTCTTGCCCCACCGTATCACAGTCCCTGAAAGGCTGTATGAGGTGGTGTTAGACTTGTGCGACACATTTGAGTCCACAAAGTGAAACTGTATTTAAGTTATTTATTGCAACAAAGGTTAAATTAATAAGCCATGCAGATTCGAACGACTAACACCTGCCAAAATTCAGTTTGCATTATATCTGGTCATTCACTAAGATAATGCGTTTTACAAAAATATGTTCTCCCTACTCACCCCTGTAGGTAAACAGGTAACATTGTGACAATTGCTGACCACAATAATATGACCAGTGTACTGTAGAACATGGAAATGATACCCAATGCAAATAAAACGTACATTCCATCATACAAAAATGGTAGAATCACTACACTGAGAGGGTGCCATTTTTTTCTTCAGCAAATAGACAACTTACAGATATAACAACATGTCTGTGAACATTCTGGCTTTGTGAAGCATACCTCAAACTAATTAAATGATTTTCCTAAATGGCAATTTTTAAATTGCCATTTATTTAAAAAATGCTTAACCCTATGGAATCAGCAACAACAACAAAAAGCACAATTAGTACTTTATTGCTCCTACTTATGACTGCCTGAGTTCTTTGAGCCATGAACTTGCATAAAATGCTGAATACTATTTTACATCTAGCTAGTTCCACATTTCTCAAATAGGTTGACAGATCAGCTTTGCAGAATGGTCTTGTCCTATTTTTTTCCAACCAGATATAAGACCCGGACTGTTTGCTGCATGTGTGATTGGGGTAATGTGCCTTTCCAGAAGAAAGTTTTAACACTTTTTGCTCTGTGGCAAGATGCATTATGGTCCTGAAAAAAGACTTTCATCACCACTCTTCACCAAACCTTCTTTCTTTTGATGGAATGAGAAAAGCGTCCAAAATTCAAGTGTACACCTGCACTGTTTAGGTAATGACTGCCTGACCTTTACCTGACATGCAGTCCCATATCATAAGTGAGTGCTGAAATAAGATTCTCATCTTTATATGTTTCGAATCTCATTGCATTCTTACAGTTCTGTCACAAACAGTGACTCCTACTGCTTTTTCAGTTGTCTCGTCGTGCGTTCTTTATTTAAGGCATATTTCTTTGAGTTTTCTATCCTGATGATTTACTTGGTCTACCTGTATATTTTCCATTTATTCCCATTTTGTGTACACTTGCAGCATTTAGACACAGCTGACAGGAAACAGTCAGTATCTTTTGCCACACTCCATGTTGTATTTCCTTATTAAAGGTACTGTATAATTCTTTTACTGTTTTAACTGACAACTTCATGTTGAGGTCATGGTGTCATTTACGTCCAACAGCTTGAAAGCACTGAAAGCACTCCATTTTTTACTGCAGACTATTTTGCATTTATAGGCATGTGTCTGTATTTGTTTTAGAGATGTAAACTACAAGGGGATTCCATAATTTTTTCCCCAGCACTGCGTACTTCCTCTTTTTCCTCTACTTGATCTGGAAAAATATGTCTTTAATTAAATAAGTTTAACAAAGCCAGAATGTGTAGCTATTACATAAAAATTGTTGCATGTGACACCTGTGAATTGTTTACTTGATATAAGTAAGAAAGCTGGGTGATCTATACATCCTATAATTGAGGTGATTCCATAATTTTTGCCAGGGACTGTACAAAGTAGATGCCTGCTGCAGTCCATCACAAAGTCATAAAATATCACATATTCTCACTCACACATGTACCAGTCATTAGAGTACCTGGAGGAAACCAACATGGGCAAGTGTAAAACATGCCAAACTCCACACACAGGACTCTGGATATAACCTGAGAGCTTTGGAGACATGAGACACCAACAAACTTTCAGCACCACCAATCCCAACTACAGTGGAACCTCGGTACTTTCATTAGTTCCAGAAGGCTTGTCAAGAACTGAAAACGAAACAACACAACCTTTTCCCACAAGGAATAATGTAAATTGAATTAATCCATTCCAGACCCCTAAAGAATCCACACTGCATAAGGAATTACAATCATTACTGGAGCTGTATTGTACAGGTGCTCCCTGTTTTACAATGGGGATATGTTCCAACAAATGCATCATAAGTAAAACGCATCATGAACCGATGACTTTAATGAGTGTCTGTTAGAGCACTCTATATTGTATTATAGGAGCCTATGATAAGTACTGATAAGTAAGTTCATGTTTAAAACACTTACATTAACCTACAGTTGACCAAAATCATTAACACAAAGCTATTTTTATAAATAAAGTGTTGGAAATCTCATGTATTTAAAGAGAGTAATGTTTGAAAGTGAAAAGTTATGCACAACAAGGATCCTACTTGTGGTAGCCTAGCGTCTTATGGTGATCAGGACGTTGGGTTGCTGTCTCCTGCTGCCGTGGGGGGGGTTGCCAATGTCTCATGTGATCCCTCCTTGGTGTGTTACCCTACCAGTTTCTCCTCTTTTCTAGCTATGCTGCTAATAGCTAATCGGCCGGGGTCCTCATGCTACACATGGCATCAGTTGACTTGTTCATAAGACCTGTGCTATTAATTAATTTAAACCCTAAATTACTTTTCTGTTTTCCTCTCCGAGCTGTGGTTCCGGCAGTTTCCAGCCCCACACATGATGTTTCATCCCGCTGCAGCTTCACTCAACCAGCTGCTTCCGTCATCAGCTCCAGCCCCATCATACCCTGCCACTTATGTCAATTGTGCATACTTCACCTTTTTATATTTCCGAACTATGACTCCATGACTTTTAGTTTCGCTCTTAGATTATCATCTACGGGCCGCCCAGAGGTTGGGTCCCTTTTTGAGTCTTGGTCCTCCCAATGTTTTTCTTCCTATAACCTCAGGGAGTTTTTTCCTTGCCACTGTTCCCCTAGGTTTGCTCACTTTGTGGATTGGACGTAGTTATTAGGAAGATAATCTAACTTGTAAAGTTGCTTTGAGACAATGCGCCATTGTAAAAGCGCTATATAAATAGATCTGACTTTGACCTTGACTTGACTTAAGGTTACAGGCCCTATGGACCCGCAGGTCCATGGTTCCCAAATCCCACCTCTGCCAAGCTATCACTGTTGGGTCTTGACAAGGCCTTAACCACAATTGCTTTGAACTGTAGATTATATCAATTGGTAAAGCGCTCTGGATAAGGCGTCCTGCAAATGCTGTAAATGTAAATGCAAAACACTTACTCTATTAATGAACTTCATGGCGCTAGTAATAGCTGCTAACAGCCAGCCGTTGCTCTGAGCATTAAGTTCCCTGTTCCCTCCTTTCGGTTGGCAGTCAACAAAACCCTTTTACGGACCCACTGGGACTTTTTTGCACTAAGATACAAGTACTGTAGAATGTAACGAAAAAAGAAAAACACTACAAAAGTATCGAGCTCTCTCACACCAATAACAGCTGTTTTGAAACTGAATCACTGCAAGCTGAATCGGAATCAGTTTCAGCTGAAACGGTCCAAGGGGCTCGACTCATACACGTTTCAGCAAGTGGCGACAAGAACTGAGACAAATGTTTCAGTCAACAATTGGAGTAATTCTCCCCCTAATTCTCTTTAAAAAAGATTGTCCTAACTACCTAAATTAACGACAGCTCGTTGCTATTCAACTCTGAGCTGATCCACAGAAACTGAAACTGAGACTGAAGAACATTGCAGCACCATAAAACCACTACAGGTCTGATGTTACTCCTCTGTAAGACCTACGCTGTGTATTGTTGTACCTACTGAAAGGGTGTTAATTTTGCAGTCTGTCTCCTCCCTGTAAAAACTCTAAGCCTTGGAAAAACCATTCCCAAACTTCAGATAAAGATCATCTGTAGTAGCTTTGATGTAGTGTTTAGCAAGGCCAGCAGCTGTGAGCTGAGCGTACCTGCCGGTCATGTCACCAGCAGACTGCTTGGCACCCCGAACTAACAGGTTGAGGTGTGAGCCACTGGTCTCCCAAGCTTCCTCCTTCATCAGCACCAGCCACACCAGAGCCTCCTGTGCCGTGCGAATCCCTCCCTCTGGGGCTTAAACGAACCTGCATCACCACGTACACTCAAGCAGTCCGACCACTGGTAGTTTGGACAGGATGGTCTTGGTCCTCTTTTTAACCGAGAACAAAATAAATGTTTTAACGATGGATTTTCTCTTTGATTCTTACCTTGTGTCCTGTTCTTAAGTAGTAGTCACGGATAGCCCGCACCATCACTATGGCAACGGGGTAGGTGGCATTGACGGACTCTTTGCCAGTTGAAGTTTTGATGAAATCAGATCCTGTGGGCAAGACGAAGACATGAGTGAGGCTTGAACTTCAGGAAACTAATACAGTCTTATGCAAAAGTTTGGGCATCCTGGTCAGATTGTGTTTTGTTGATGTTCTACATATTTAAAAAACACTAAACAGCTTTTGCTGAAAACAAACTTAAATATAATATATTTGTATATGTTCAATGACATTCAGCCAACCTCTGCTTTAGTGTTTCTATCTGCTTTACACAGTGCTGATGACCATGTAGAAACAAAGATCTAGCCATAGCAGTTGTAAATAATTATACGGTCTAACGTTGTCTTTATTTTGTCTGTTTTGTGGTTTGTTTTTGCTTTAACATTGACATTTAGTCATTTGGCAGATGCTCTTATCCAGTGAGATTTACCATCTGATACCATCTTACAAGGTATAATAAAAGCAATTGTTGGAGGATCTTGCTCAAGGGTCCCACAGTGGCAGTTTAGCAGTCCTAGGATTTGAAGCCTGGACGTTCTGGCCAGTGGTCCAGTAATTCAATCACTGTAACTATATTCCATATGGTTTAAGCCCCTAAAAATACACCAGACATTTGCATATTAAACATTTTAAACGTTTAACATGTTTCATAGAGGCAAAGTCAAAACCAAAATGAACCAAAATAATTCCAGACCACTAAGGGTTAACATTAGGGATGCACCAAAATGAAAAATTATGGCCGAAACTGAAACCGAACACAATTTTTTGCATGGTTTCATTCATTTTGCCACTTTTTTCACCATTGCCCTTAAAATATACCATACATTTTGTGTATTAAAGCTTTTAAAGGTTTAAAATGTTTTATAGAGGCAAAGTCAAAATCAAAATGAACCGAAACAATTCCAGAGCACCAAAGATTAAAAATAGGGACGCAGTGAAATGAACATTTTTGGCCGAATACAGAACACAGAACACGATTTTTCACAGGTAATGGTTAATAATGGTTAATATTAATAATGGTTTATTAATACATGTGGAATTATATCATTACACACAGCATATTTTCCATATTATGTCCAAGACAGATAACATGTAATGTGACCACCCATGAGCCAAACCACTGGTCACCTGGTACGCACATAGCAAACTGACATCTACTAGAATGCCTAGATCCAGGTTTTTCCAGAACAACATTGGTCAGAGTATCATACTCACTCCAGTAGCAGCTCCTGACCAAAAAATAGGGTAGGCTCTGACTCGTCAATCATATCATAAACCCTGTTCATTTTGGAAGTAATGTTTATGCAATAGACAATAAATGACTGTACTGTGACCCTCACCAGGAGAAGTGAATGGAAACTGAATACAAGGAAAAGCAAAGGTACTTTAATACAACACATTTTGCATGAATAACACAGCAGCCTGCAGGTCTACTTAACTATCGTTTCCAATAAATAAACATGTATGTGGTGAAAGTCATTGAGATAAAGTTACATTGGCTAGTCTATACAAATCTCTATGCATTCCTTACAGTATCTACTTTATACAAGCTTACAAAGTAAACAAAGTTCATTAAACCTTACAACTTTAACATTAAACACAAGGCCTGCACATCGGTGGTTCACATGAACTATTTAACTGTTTTTACTTACCGTATTTTCCGGGCTATAAAGCGCACCGGATTATAAGACGCAATATCAACGATCGGCTGCTAACGGATCTATGTTCATACATAAAGCGCACCGGGTTATAAGACGCATGAAATGAAACAAAACTCTTAAGTTCCCCATCAGAAGCCCATTTTGTCTTTACTGGCCGCAGGGCGTCTTTTTTCTTGCTTCCTCCAACTTTCCGTACCTTGATTCGTTAAATGTTGAATTCTCTCACAGCTTGCTCTATTTCCATGTTGTACTGCGTGGACCGTACGTTGTTTGTTTGACATCCGCTTTCGAAAATGAAATAAATGAATGGCAAGTACCCTAATGCTGAGCACAATACCGTATTACTACTCCGCGCTGCTGCGCACTACGGTGGCCGTAAGCTCGTAACTTTACCAAGGCCGTGCTAAAACTTTTGACAGATTTTGAGGCGCCGTGTACCATCTACACTCGGTTTCTAGGTCCAGAAGCTCACCAAATTAATTCATACATTAGACGCACGCACCGCATTTTAAGGCGCACTGTAGATTTTTGAGAAAGTTAAAGATTTTAAGTTGCGCCTTATGGTCCGAACAATACGGTATATATTGTTTGATAGATGGTCATATTCCATAGTGTTTAGATTAATGAAATATTTCCATAGCAGCTTTAACCCCTTCACTTATAAATGTCTTGCATGACAATGTTTAAGCTTTGCCAATCTTAATCAGCCAGTTTTTGTTAAAATCAGGAAGCCAACACTGTCGGCTTTTTAATCGAGAGCACTTGGTTAGATGAATCTGGTAAGTACAAGAAATCTCTTTGGAAATTTAAAAGTCACTAAGTGTGCAAATTGTAGAGTGTTGCCAAATTCAAAGTGAATATATTAACCTTACAGAATATAGATTTGTAATAGTGGTCGGCCGATATGGGTTTTTATAATGGCCGATAACGATATTTCGAGAGCAGGTGCACCGATGCTGATATATAATCCAATGGCAAAATTTAATAAAACTAATAAAGAAAGAGATCAAACAAAACCCAAATTGCTGAACTTAACTGAACATTTATTAAGCTATAAATGTAGCATCGTCCCGTTTTGCACATTTATAAATAAAAAAAGTATCGCTCAAATCCAGTTAAAAGCGTAAGTTTGTTATGCTGGAAACAAAGTATTCATCTTCTCAATAATGGCCAACCCTCACTGATCTCAGCATCTATGTTTTTAGTCACTCAGTAATCCCAGTATATGAGCTTGCAGGTTCTAATGCAGACCAAAGGTTATCTGCATTTTCCAGTATTTTTAAATGCCAATTCATAATCAAAATGGCATTTATTCTCCCGATCATTATCCCATTAATCTGTCTAACCACTAATTTGTAATCTGGTCTTGTGACATGGACATAATTCTGCCATTAAACCCATGGTCAACTTAGCTTGATTATGCAGACATGTAAACAATAATCCAGGTACTCCAGGACCTCTTGATACAAAATATCCACAGTCTGTCCCTTCTGAGCTAATCAAAGGTGAGACTCAAGTTATGATGTTTATAGCATCCCAAGTTCCTCTTTACTGGCTACAGGTGCAGATCCATAACAGGCCCGTTCACAACCAGGAGCTTTGGGACCCGAAATGAGCTACAGAAATAGAAATCCTGATTGAAGATGCACATTTTTAGACGCGCTTCTATTTTGGCGCTTTTCAGCGCCGTCTGGTTCCCGTGCCCCAGACAGGGCATTAGTCCCCTGAAGGCTGCCATGCAGACAAGAACATCTGGCTCCCGTCGGCAGAGGCGCACAGGGTGGGTGAAGCTTCAATCATAAGAACGCTCATTTTCCCTTCCTCTCCTCACAGCCTATTATGGTTTATCAGTGTTCTATAAAAATAGAAGGCAAAATGGACGATTTTAAATGGATAAGCCAAACTGCTGGCGCCCATGCCAGCCTTATGTCTAATGCCTCTTCCATAACAACCGGAACAAGAAAAACATTTTTTTCAGTTCTTAAAGATGTGTTCTATGTGTTTTTCCCTCTCTTTTCCCTCTTCCCCACTCCTCTGCACACTCTCCACCCTTCCCTCTTCGCGCACTTCGCCCACCCCCTCTCTCAAAACTGAACGCCGAATTCGCCAATTCGTTTTGGGAGTCTTAATACACCATATGGATAACGGTTTTTAAACGCGCCCGACAGTTAAATGAGCTCTATTCATTTGCGGCGGTGCAGGGTACACTGCAGGCTAGCGAGGGAGTAAAATAGCCTTGCCGGCGCAGATTAATAGGCGAAATTATCATTCAATTTCAGAAACCTCATACGCAATTCATAGGAACAAGAGGAGATTAAGGAGTGAGCACGGCGACAAAAGCAATGCATTTTAATAATGATCCCTATCAGCACCACTGACAATTGGGTACAGTAATCGGCTTAATGGGCGGTGGCTATTTAAACGTACAGTCAGTGCTTCACTGTGTGTGTGTGCGCGCGCGTGTTTTGGGCATTATGGTGGGCCATCTGGAGGGAAAAAGCCGAAGCAACAGCTTAACAACAGCACCATGCAGTGGGCAGTGTGACTCATTGCACAGGCACTGGCAGCAGATAACTCGCAGTGTGGTAGTATGGCAGTTTGGTTCTTTGGTTCTGTCCGTGTGTGTGCATGCGTGACAGATAAAGACCTAGATCGCTTACACTTTTACGCTTAGTTGGCTGCCATGTCACTTCAAACACCTTCCTTCCTGCATGCCTGCCTATCACTCTGAACTTGGTAACCCTTTTTAATCAGAAAAAAGGCCAACGCTGACTGTGTGGCGATTTTTCCTGCTTAATTTAAATTTCATAAGCTTTTCAAACTTTTTACAGTTTTTGAAGCACTGTGGCAATATGATAAACTGGTACATGTTAAATCAGGCATCACATGAATACATAAGGACATACATAACAAAACAAAATGGGGATCATCAAGGCTTGGCATGTGTTGATTAAGTATAGGGACAAAATTAAATAAATAAAAACACGTCAGGTAAATGAAGCATCAATTCAAAAATTTTAAAGTTTAGGAATAACAACAGGTCGAAGTAACAGTGACTGTTATTCTGGATATCTTACATGGACATTTTTTAGGTATTTAATACTATTAACGTTATTAGTTACCATTATTTATCTCAAAAATGTAATGACAGTTCTAATTAGCTAATCCTTATCCTTGGCAATATATACATTTACAGCATTTAGCAGACGCCCTTATCCAGAGCGACTTACAATTGATACAGTCTTACAATCCAAGCAATTGTGGGTTAAGGGCCTTGCTCAAGGACCCAACAGTGGTGGCTTGGCAGAGGTGGGATTTGAACCCTGGACCTTCTGTCCATAATCCAATTCCTTACCCGCTAGGCCACCACAGTCCCGCATATAGAAAGATTAATTGAATGTACCAAATAGTGGCCAATATTTAGAGAGCAGGCTGACCGATGGCCGATATATATGCTGATATCACTATTTTTTTCTCAACTTTTGAAACTAATAACAATAAATGAGACACCAAACTGCTGAACTTAAATGAACATGTCACTGATTGCACTCTTGTCTTTTCTATAAATAAAAAAAAAAACCTAAAAAAGACGTTTTATTGTTCTTAACTACAACATCTATTACCAGATAAGAGTATCACATTCTTTCTGGGGAGGAAAAAAAAATAAACAGAGCACATGGTATGGTATGGGACTACGGGACTATGGTAGCCTAGTGGGTAAGGTACTGGACTATGGACCACAAGGTCAAGGGTTCAAATCCCACCTCTGCCAAGCTGCCACTGTTGGGTCCTTGAGCAAGACCCTTAACCCACAATTGCTTGGATTGTAAGACTGTACCAACTGTAACTCGCTCTGGATAAGGGTGTCTGCTAAATGCTGTAAATGTAGCAGCATCTTTTTGTTTTTATTTCCAGTTCCACTTATAAGCAGTAAGTTGTAATGCTGGAAACAAAGTTTGCATCTTCTCATAAATGGCCAAACCCTCACTGAGTCTCAGCATCAGTTTTCAGTCACTCAGTAGTCCCAGTTTATGAGCTGCAGGTTCAGGAAGTAAGTTCCTCTGCATTTTCCACTATCCTTGAATATCGGCCTCATAAGTACAGATATCAGTCAA
Organism: Ancistrus triradiatus; assembly: GCA_025084515.1. Classification (NCBI taxonomy): domain Eukaryota; kingdom Metazoa; phylum Chordata; class Actinopteri; order Siluriformes; family Loricariidae; genus Ancistrus; species Ancistrus triradiatus. The sequence goes on from JAJAGP010004690.1 coordinate 20,034, forward strand.
TGCTGATTATTTCAAAATGGCATCAATCGGCCCAATTCGGTCTATCACTAGTACCAAAAACAAAATTGAAGTGAAATTGAAAATGGGTTTATGATGTGACCTTTGTGGCAAAATTGGGTGGTTTCTCAACCTGCGCCCTAGAGGTCCACATACCTGCCCAGAAATGTCTCCTCTACTTTAAAGTCTCTCACTAATTATTATCACTTGTCTTAGGTTACATCAGGGAATACATGAAGCCGTGCTTTACTGGAGTTACTCAAAGACTGTGAAGGTTCTGATCCTTACCTGCCATCATGGACACCAGACTGGCTTTGTAGACATTGGTGAAAGTTCCCAGCTCTCCTACTGCCAGGATGGTCTTCATGTGGGCATCACCACATGCCTCTCGAAACTGTCGCACCTCATCGTAGAGAGCTACAAAAGAATAGATATCAAAGTTTAGACAATATTTTAAAGAATGTTTTACACAACGTCTCTGTTAACTCCATGATTCTGACGGCTGCAGGATAAATCACATTATACGTCATGATTATAAATATTTAATCATGACTGATCAGAGTTTTAGGCTGGCTCCTTGTAGACCCCCAAAAAATAGTTTTTCACATTAAATAGTACTAAATACCTTCAACAGAATTCATTTAATTCAGTAACTTTATTTTCATCCTGTCTGATCATTCGATTTACATCAACAAATTTTCTTAAAGCTATTTCAGCAGAGATACCAATGATCATTTTATATGCTTCATGAACTTCAAAATGCAACTAGTGTGGTACTTCGGTACTCGTCGTTAATTCGGGACAGAGAACCGAGGTACCACGGTACCGAGGTATCATAATGAATGATTGCAGACTCATGTTGAGAAATGTGAACTTAATGCGTTTTCTGTTTCAAATACTAAATGATAAAGCGAAATAACTAATATTTTAGCTCATATCTATGCATGATTACAACAGTGAGCAAGATTGGACTGTGGTAGCCTAGCGGGTAAGGTACTGGACTAAGGACCAGAAGGTCCAGGGTTCAAACCCCACCTCTGCCAAGCTGCCACTGTTGGGTCCTTAACCCACAATTGCTTGGATTGTAAGACTGTACCAATTGTAAGTCGCTCTGGATAAGGTCGTCTGCTAAATGCTGTAAATGTAAATGTAAATTGGGGGAAAAAAACCTGTAACCATTATTTCCATTATAATACAGCCTAAATAAAATCCCAGGAAGATCACCAGGACCAGATCAGCTGTCTGAATCAATCTTTGTATTTGTAATTAAATATTTTCATCTGCTAGTCAAGCCCAATCATGTAGATGACAAAGTAACACACCTTCCCACTGTCCCGTAAGAGCCAAAGTTCGATTAATGACAATGTCGATTTCAGTGGCCCCGTCCTGTACGGCCATTCGCACCTCCTCCAGACGGGTCTTCAGTGGAGTCTGACCAGCAGGGAATCCAGTAGCCACTGGAGTGAGATAGTCAACGATTAAAATGATGGCACTCAGGCTGAGGAGGGTCCACATATTTATGTTGGACCACATTTTAGCAAGATTATTAGTATTGTCAGAGTCAGGATCTCACCAGAGGCAACCGGTATGCTGGAGTTAGCTGCTTTCAAAGATTGCACTGCATCCGCAACACGGGATGGGTAGACACACACTGCAGCAGTTGTAATGCCTGTACAAATGTGTACAATCATAAGGTCAAGCTATGCACTTACATTTTATTATCCACTGTTAATTCTGAAAAAAAACACTTTATTAGCTACAACAAACAACATACAACACCTGTTCAACTGTTAACACAAATATCTAATCTCCCAATGCATTTTAGGCATGTAGACATGGTTAAGTTCAAGCCGAGAATAAGAATGTGAAAGAAAGGTGACTTATGTGACTTCGGCGTGGTTGTTGGCGCTAGACAGGCTCGTCCACGTATTTCAGGGATTGCTGATTTACTCGAATTTCCTAGCACAGCCATCTCTAGGATTTACAGACAATGGTCCCATACAGAGAAGACACCCAGTTAGCGGCAGTTCTCTGGGTAAGGATACCTTGGTCAGAGGAAAATAGCCAGACTGGTTCAAGCTGAGGACCACACCAGGTGGCACTCCTGTCAGCAAAGAACAGGCAACTGAGGCTACAACTTACAAAGGCTCACCAAATTAGGACAATAGAAGCTGCGACATTCGGATGGTAGGGTCAGAATTTGGCATGAACTACATGAAAGAATGGATCCATCCTGCCTTGTGTCAACGAATCACGGTGGTGGAGGTCGTGTAATGTTGTGAGGGATATTTTCTTGACACACTCTGGGCCCCTTAATACCAGCTGAGTATTGTTTAAATTCCATTAATAGCTACTTCCAGCAGGATAATGAGCCATGTCATAAAGCTCCAATCATCTCACTGGTTTTTTGAACATGGCAGTGAGTTTCACTGATCCTGTCCATATGAACTAAAATTACAGCCCCACCTTGTTGTATCTATGTACATAAATATTGATGACAAAAAGGGTGACAAAAACCAGTACCAGCAAGGCGTACCTAATAAAATGGGATGGTGAGTATATATTAATGGCACGTTTAAACAGAAAGTGAAAGGTCAATACATTCAAACACTGTACTTTGTCTCCCTGCTAGTGAGCAGCAATACAGCTGCATGTGTTTAGAAAAAGTCCTTATAGGGGACCCACAGCCAGCCTAGTTTAAGTTCTAAAACATTGCCCCAATGGCAAATCTCCAGACTCTAGGGAATGTGGGACATGAGTTACACGGAGGGGGGAAGATAACATCTTGTGACATTTTTCTATGAAAGTCTGGAGAGGCTGAAGAGACAGGGAGTGAGAGGGGAAGAGACAGAGGATCGATGAGAGGAGAGAAGAGAGGGAGAGAAGAGACTTGCATTGGGGAGAGGGCTGATTCATATTCCATGGGATAAAAATCATCCTTTCCTACACTCATACACCACGGCCACTCAGAAAAAAAAAAAAAAAAAAAAAAAAAAAGAAAAAAAAAAATACTACCAATTTTTCCATATAGGTCAGATGTGCATTTTAGAAAAAAAAATTTTTTTTTTTTTAAAAAAAAAAAAATTTTAGATGGGTGGCCATAAGAGTACACTAATAAAAAAATTTCACTCGTTTAAATTAATTGATCTATTCTTTAAAAAAGTGTTCATTCAATGTCTACAAGTTAAACTACACAAAAATATTGGAGAAAATGAGGTACCACAAACTGGCCCCCATTGAATATCTGTGTTTTTGAAGTACATCTGGAATGTATTAAATCATGTACTTAACTTGTAAACAATGTATCCAGTTTTAATTCATTTATCTACTGTACTGGAACCTCAAGGAGCACTGCAATTGGACGCTGTACAAAACATAATGACCAAGCCTTTTGATCAGAGAAAAGCCCTGAACTGTAACCACCCACTGCTGTAACTGGACCTCTGACTGCAGTCACTGAACTGTAACTAATTGTGGGTTAAGAGACTTGCTCAAGGACCCAACAGTGGCAGCTTGGCAGAGGTGGGATTTGAACCCTGGACCTTCTGGTCCATAGTCAAGTACCTTACCCACTAGGCTACCACAGTCCTGGACTGCAGTGGCAAAGTGTTTAAGGTCCTGGACTGTGGACCTGAAGACAGGGTTCTAATCCCACCTCTGCCAAGCTACCTCTGTTAGGTCCTTGAGCAAGTCCCTTAACCCACAATTACTTGGACTGTAAAATTGTATTAGCTGTAAGGGCACCTGCCAAATGTAAATGTATTAAAGTTATATATCAGGTATAACATATTGATATGGCCATACTTGTTTGTTTAACATCACATCAGCATCAATGGCTGCTGACGACAGGAGCAAGGATACCAGTCAGTCACATTCATACTGGGACAATATGAAGCAACCAATTAAGATAATGCATGTCTTTGGAATGTGGGAGGAAATCGGAGTACCCGGAGTAAACCCACACGGACATGGGGAGGACATGCAAGCTCCACAGAGGTGGAGTCCCCAAGGTCGGAATCAAACTTGGGGATCTCTGAAGCTGTAAGTGAGAAGAGCTTTGACAATAAACCTGACAGAAATTTAGGAATTTTGTGTTTTTCTATTAAAACCTATGGCACATGTGGAGTTAATTAATTTGATTTAAGTTTATATAACAGTAAAAAAAAGAATTGAATGTCATTCACATAGGCTCAAATAATTAAAACAGTGATCTTTAATGGTTTAAGGCAATCAGTTTTCTGAAATCATCTAAGTTGGTGTACCCTGTCAGGTTTTAAACTGCACCATAATAACAATAAATATTATGAGAGCATTTTTTCACCTGCCTTACCACTAGTTTTACTTTGTTGGTCTACAGTTGTTATCAAAAACAATGTAAACCAAGTCAGGTCCTTTGGTAAATTACACTGAGAACTATAAATCTACACAATGAAGACTCAAGCAATCACTAGGTCCTGATGCTGCTTTGTCTTCATTACTGTACAGTTTAATTCCAAACATAGCCAGTGAGACAAATATAGATATTATCTTTAGACTTTAGTGCTAATCAGCAGACAAAAGTACTACAGGGTGGCCCATTTATATGGATACACCTAAATATAATGGGAATGGTTGGTGATATCAACTTCCTGTTTGTGGCACATTAGTATATGGGAGGGGGGAAACTTTTCAAGATGGGTGGTCAACATGTCAGCCATTTTGAAGTCGGCCATTTTGGATCCAACTTTATTATTTCCAATGGGAAGAGGGTCATGTAACACATCAAAGTTATTAAGAATTTCACAAGAAAAACAATGGTGTGCTTGGTTTTAACGGAACTTTATTCTTTCATGAGTTATTTACAAGTTTAGGACCACTTATAAAATGTGTTCAAAGTGCTGCCCATTGTGTTGGATTGTCAATGTAACCCTCTTCTCCCACTCGTGACACACTGATAGCAACACCGCAAAAGAAATGCTAGCACAGGCTTCCAGTATCCGTTGTTTCAGATGCTGCACGTCTCGTATCCTCACAGCATAGACAATTGCCTTCAGATGACCCCAAAGATAAAAGTCTAAGGGGGTCAGACCGGGAGAGCATTTCTTCTGCGGTGCTGCTATCAGTGTGTCACGAGTGGGAGAAGAGGGTTGCATTGACAATCCAATTCTGAATAAGTTTGATGTGTTACTTTACCCTCTTCCCATTGGAAATAATAAAGTTGGATCCAAAATGGCCACCATGGTCAACACCCATCTTGAAAAGTTTCCCCCCTCCCATATACTAATGTGCCACAGACAGGAAGTTGATATCACCAACCATTCCCATTTTATTTAGGTGTATCCATATAAATGGCCCACCTTGTACAGTGGTGCTTGAAAGTTTGTGATCTAATATACCATAACATTCTCACGTTATAAAAATAGTTAACAAACCTAATTAAGCAAGTGAGACTAAAATATTAAACTTGTATAATATTTATAATAAATGTTCAAATACTATATCTGTGAGTGGATTAGCAGTTAATTTGAAGGTGACATTTGAGTCTGGAGTTTTCAATCAATGGGATGACAATCAAGTCTGAGTGGGAGCCTTGTTTTATTCAAAGAACAGGGATCTATCAAAGTCTGACCTTCACAACAAATCTGTGGAAGTGTATCATGGCATGAACAAAGGCTCTTTTTGAGGACCTCAGAAAAAATATTTGAGTGCTTACAATGAAAAACCGTATATGTGACAGTTTTAGAAAAATGACTTAAGTATGGTATATTTGATGTCTTCTATTTAAAGGGTTCACAAACTTTCAAGCAGCATTGTAAATCCACTGGTAGACGTGGCATCCTAGATTCCTAGAATCCGTCTGGCTCTTACAGAGCATATGTAATACAACCTTTGTCATGCATGTCCATGCTGTGCAGCAGGTCGTAGCGGATGGGCTGCATGGCCTTCATGCACAGTCGGTGGACGTTGGACGGCGTGTCATCACCAGAGAGAGTCGTCAGGTCAATGCATGTCACAGCCTTCAGATGCCAGGCAGCCTACAAAAAAGCAGTTAATGGATTTTCAGAGGAAACTTTTCTTTAATTATATGTATAATATATCTTTTTACTTGTCATTAATTTTTTTCTTTTTATCAATCCTTTTCACTTTATCCACCCAGATCTGTTCTGATTTTTATATTGTGTGTATTGTTGAGAGGTTGTTTAGAGTGGGTGTTCATTTCCCGGGTTGGTAGTTATTTGGTTTAAAAAAAATTGTATGTTGTTGTGTGGTAACAAAGAATACTTGGTATTGTTTCCATTGTAATTTGTTACTTAACCGATAAGTTCAGTTACAATCAGTTTACATTTGTGATGTGTGAACTGTCGACGGTTATCATTTCAAACACACCCTGAGCGAAGACTGCAAATGAAACGCTGCACCACACTCGACGCGTGTTCACAAAGTTTTAGTTTCATTGTATTTGGTTACTTCTAGGTTTTTCTATCTGAGTGTATTTCCCTCTCACCTCCTCAGTTTTTATCGTGCCCAATTACACCTACCCCCTTTCATACTATGAAGGACCACACCCCGGAGAAACAGTAGGTAGTTCTTAGATCATTGAGGCCGACGCGGTTGCGGACAGTGGTCGGTGCGGGCGACAACAGGAGACACCGTGAAGCGAGATCGCCCACACACCAGTTGAGATATCGACGTTATGACCCTGTCCGACATCGGCCCGCACTTGATACTCATTGTGATCTATCCGCACGCTGACTGATGAGTTCGGCCCACTCTCCCACCATTTTTATTTCATCAACAATGCGACACAGGGCGGTGTAACTGATACTGCTTGGATGTGTCTCTTGCCCCCCCCCCCCCCCGTCGTCTGTGTGCACGATAGGACCCGAGGATCACCAGCACCCACATTTCGCGGAGTGATAGGACAGGGAGTAAGAGGGGAGTGCACCACGACAGGGAGAAGAGGAGTCGCCACCGCTCCCAATACCAAAACACAAATTTTTTATTCATCATACCACACCGCGCAAACCACACAACACGATACGTGTGGATCTCTAACGGATAGACCAATTGCCAATCTTATCTCCCTTTCTGTCCAAAATCTTAGAAAAAGCCGTCTATCAGCAGCTCTGTAGTCACCTCCAAAGGAATGAAATTTATGAAACATTTCAGTCTGGCTTCAGGCCCCATCAAAGTACTGAAACAGCATTAATTAGGGTACTAAATGACTTGTTAATGTCCTCAGATAAGGGATGAGTTTCTTTTCTTGTTCTGTTAGATTTAAGTGCAGCATTTGACACTATAGATCATGATGTTCATGATGTTTTACTAGACAGACTAGAAAATACTGTAGGTATTAAGGGATCAGCACTTTCTTGGTTTAAATCCTACGTAACTGACCGATACCAGTTTGTTCATATAAATAATCTAAGGGCTAAGTCCTCAAAAGTTAAGTATGGCGTGCCTCAGGGGTCAGTGCTTGGCCCACCTTTATTCTCTCTGTACATGCTGCCGACTAGGCTCAGTTATTCGTAAACATGGCATTAGTTTCCACTGCTATGCAGATGATACACAGCTGTACATATCAGCCAAAAAAACTAATGACAGCCCTTACAATCAACAAAAATCGAGGACTGTGTAAAGGAACTAAAAGTTTGGATTGTTATTTATTTTTCTCTTACTTAACTCAGATAAAACTGAGGTTCTATTAGTGGGACCCAAGGCTGTGAGAGACAGGTTGGCTACATCTATCCTAAATCTAGATGGCTGTCCAGTATTGCCCAGTCCGTCTGTAAAAAACTTAGGGGTCACATTTGATTCAGATCTCTCCTTTGATGCGCACATTAGCAGCATCACTCGAATTGCTTTCTTTCAATTACGTAATATTGCTAAAGAAATATCCTCTCTTTTAATGATGCAGAGAAACTGGTTCATGCGTTTATAACCTCAAGGTTGGATTACTGTAACGCCTTACTTACTGGATGCTCTAGTAAATCAATAAATAAACTGCAATTAGTTCAGAATGCAGCTGCCCGAGTGCTAACTCGAACTAGAAAATTTGATCATATATCACTCCTGTTCTTCACTGGTTACCAGTCAAATTGTTAAATGTGTTTGTCTGAGAGAGAGAAAGAGTACACATGGTCAGGAGGGACTAAGTGTTGTAGTTCAAACTGCTAGAGCAAGTCCAGGTCAAGACTGAGGCTACAGTGGGGCAAAAACGTATTTAGTCAGCCACTGATTGTGCAAGTTCTCCTACTTAGAAAGATGAGAGAGGTCTGTAATTTTCATCATAGGTACACTTCAACTATGAGAGACAAAATGAGAAAAACAAAATCCAGGAAATCACATTGTAGGATTTTTAAAGATAAGGGTGTCTGCTAAATGCTATAAATGTAATGTTTTCTGTTTGTTTGACAACTGGTTCGACATCATGAGGTCAAATGGGTAAAGACGTTTAGAACCCTTTAACAGAATTTTTCCCTTATTACAATTACTTTATCATTGGTATATATTTCCTACCAATAAGCTTTGGAGTGTCTTAACAGTGACCTGCTTTGAGCATATTACGTTCTTATGCATCTCTATTAGCTTTTAGGGTAATTTAACGACGGTCCCTAAAGACAGCCACAACGTACAGGTACTTATTTTATGAATTAACACTATGTAACCGTGGAGTTCGGTAAATGTTGTGCTTGTACCATTACAGCCTTGTAAATATTTCCATCAAACTGTAACTGTAGCAAGTATGAAGCACTGACAGCTCGTAAGAAACCCGTAAATGAAGACTGCCAGAATATTAAGCCGCTTTGGCCATGCACTACATCCCTCACGAGGTCTGTACAGACTGCAGGTCATGTGTAACTTATTAACATATAAAATGTAGCATATATAAATAATCTGTACCCAACACGCAGATATTCAACTGTTTACTATATGCACTACCCGTGTTCTGAGCTTAGTCAGAATTGTTTCTTTAATAATTTGTTGCATTATTGCTGGTATTCTTTTACAAGCAGGCATGAACTAAAAATCAGGTTTACAATAACGTGCAGGTCGGTGAAGCTGATCTAAACACTTACCCAGATCCGTTCCCGGATTCCTAGTGCACATGATGGGAAGAAAACTTAAAACAAAACACACATCAAATAAGTTTCTTTAATTTCTAGTAAACGTGTTACCCCCTGACAGCAAACCCACACAAAACACGCCAAGCGACTTCCTGCTCTCTGGACCAGCACTACAACGTCACAGGACTCGGAGCCAATCATATCACGTCTGCACGAGGGCGTAAGAGTCACGTATGTGTAATAAGAACAGCTTCTTCATTTGCCAGAGGACAGTATTCTTCACAGAGCATACTTAAATAAATATTTTCGGCCAAGCAGTGTATATCTTTGGTCTTAAATATTCAAAAGTAGTTTGAACCCATCTCAACCCATTTAGCAGACGCCCTAATCCAGAACTATACAATCTTACAATCCAAGCAATTGTGGGTTAAGGGCCTTGGTCAAGAACCCAACAGTGGCTTGGCAGAGGCAGGATTTGAACCCTGGACCTTCTGGTCCATAGTCCAGTAACTTAACCGCTAGGCTACCACAGTCCCTAGTATTTGTTGTCTTGCCATCCTTTCTTTTTCTTGTTCGACTTTTTTGCAGGATAATTCCGCTAAGGTTTGCCGAGTCTGTTTTTATGCTAGTACCTTAGCAGGACCCAGACATCTAGCAATCATAGTGTGGGACTAGTCGAAGTCACAACTCACATTTGTTTATTAATTTATTTTATTTATTTATAGCATTTAGCAGACGCCCTTATCCAGAGTGACTTACAATTGATACAGTCTTACAATCCAAGCAATTGTGGGTTAAGGGCCTTGCTCAAGGACCCAACAGTGGCTTGGCAGAGGACCTATTGGTCCATAGTCCAGTACCTTAACCATTAGGCCACCACAGTCCCTAGTGTTTGTTGTCTTTCTTGCTGTAAGACTTTTTTGCAGGATAATTCCACTAAGGTTTGCCGAGTCTGTTTTTATGCTAGTACCTTGGCAGGACCCAGGCATCTAGCAATCATAGTGTGGGACTAGTCGAAGTCACTCAGATTGTTACGTTTGCCCATTTATTTTATCCAACTTATCAACTTAAGTAGAGAATATTAGATTCTGTAGTGAGAAAGACACCAGCAGAGTCTGAAATGGTAAAAACAAAAGAACAGACACTAAACAGGATAACTGGAAAAGAGTGAAGCCATTTTGAGTTTATTTGTTAGTCAGGTTTCACCATAGGGTCAGACAGCAAACTCCTAAAATCCAGTCACAGAGAAGAGCTACAGAAGGTGTGGGTTGAAATATCATTAAGGGCTGTAAATGCAAGCTTATTTGAATAGTTATATTAAAGTATGCCATGACTGCCAGTGTGTTAACTTCTAATATGTTTAATGGTGCCTTAATTGAAATGTGTTTGTTTTAAAGCAAACATTATTAACCATTACAGTTAGTATTCTCATCCAGAACAACTAACAACTGATACATTCTTACAATCCAAGCAATTTTATATTAAGGCCCTTGTTCAAGGGTCCAACACTGGCAGCTTGGCAAACGTTGGGTTTTGACTATAACCACTGAACCACCACATTCCCACCCACAGAAGAATAGAGTATGAACACCAAATGCAGTCCTGCTCATGCCATAGTATGATTCTGTAAAAACATCAACATGACTATATGAAGCTCAAAGCATGCATAATAAGAAATTTGAATTAAAAAACACAGTCTGAAAATTTCACACTTAAACCTATGCTAAAATCAACATAACGAAGAAATTAGCATGATAACCCAAATATCCATCAATCCAAAATAATACAGAATGGCTTTCTGTACTTTTGAGTTAAAAGTTAAACCCCTTGTAAACACTACAATACCGACAAAGTCCCACTGTAAGTTTTGGCTTGCCAAAAGAGATAAAGCCACTGGGAGTTTGATCTGTGTTTTTTTGTTTGCGCGTATAGTAGCTGGTCCTGTTGAGATTGGGGTTTCATTTGAAGAGATTTCTTGGAGAGAGAAGAGTCAGATTTTCCATCTAGGGAAGAAAAGACAGCAAGATGTTATTAAAGCACTACACATTAACAAGCTCATGCAACACCAAAACATTGTGTGCCAAACCAGTAAAGCCTTGCGTGATTACGCTCCTAAAAAGAAAATTCTAAAGGCCAAATGTGTTCCTGATGCATTAGAACAATAGGACTCTTTAGCTGTCCATCAAACAAAGGGGCAGATAGAACAGTTGGTTCAGAGCATGTCAGTATCTACCTGTTGTCAAATGTGAGAAACTACAGTATCTTGTTAAATATGCAAGTGCACTTTACATACAGTGGGGCAAAAAAGTATTTAGTCAGCCACTGATTGTGCAAGTTCTCCTAATTAGAAAGATGAGGTCTGTAATTTTCATCATAAGTACACTTCAACTATGAGAGACAAAATGAGAAAACAAAATCACATTGTAGAATTTTTAAAAAATTTAATTGTAAATTACGGTGGAAAATAAGTATTTGGTCAGTAAATTCGGTTCAACTCAATACTTTGTAACATAACCTTTGTTGGCAATGACAGAGGTCAAACGTTTCCTGTAAGTCTTGTGGCACATACTGTAGCTGGTATTTTGGCCCATTCCTCCATGCAGACCTCCTCTAGAGAATAGATGATTTGGGGCAACACGGACTTTCAACTCCCTCCACAAATTTTCTATGGGGTTGAGGTCTGCAGACTGGCTAGGCCACTCCAGGACCTGCAGAAAATGCTTTTTACGAAGCCACTGCTTCGTTGCCCGAGCGGTGTGTTTGGGGTCATTGTCATGCTGGAAGACCCAGCCATGTTCCATCTTCAATGCTCTCACTGATGGAAGGAGGTTTTGGCTTAAAATCTCATGATACATGGCCCCATTCATTCTTCCCTTAACACGGATCAGTCGTCCTGTCCCCTCTGCAGAAAAACAGCCCCAAAGTTCTATTTTAGTTTCATCTGACCACATGATATTCTCCCAATCCTCTTCTGGATCATCCATATGCTCTCCGGCAAACATCAGATGGGCCTGGACATGTACTGGCTTAAGCAGGGGGACACGCCTGGCACTGCAGGATCTGAGTCCCTCTCGGCATAGTGTGTTACTGATGGTAGCCTTTGTTACTTTGGTCCAAGCTCTCTGTGGGTCATTCATCAGGTTCCTCTGTGCAGTTCTGGGATTTTTGCTCACCGTTCTCATGATCATTTTGACCCCACGGGGATGAGATTCTGCGTGGAGCCCAGGTCCAGGGAGATTATCAATGTCTTGATGTCTTCCATTTTTCTTACAATTGCTCCCACAGTTGATTTATTCACACCAACCTGCTTGCCTATTGTAGATTCACTCTTCCCAGCCTGCTGCAGGTCTACAATTTTCTTCCTAGTGTTCTTCAACAGCTCTTTGGTCTTGAGTTTGGAGTCTGACTGTTTGAGGCTGTGGACAGGTGTCTTTCATACAGATAACGAGGTCAAACAGGTGCCATTAATACAGGTAACGAGTGGAGGGCAGAAGAGCTTCTTAAATAAGACAGGTCTGTGAAAGCCAAAAATCTTGCCTGTTTGTGGGTGACCAAATACTTATTTTCCACCATGATTTACAATTAAATTCTTTAAAAATCTTACAACGTGATTTCCTGGATTTTTTTTCTTGTTGAAGAAAAGACCTCTCTCATCTTTCTAAGTAGGAGTACTTGCACAATCAGTGGCTGACTAAATACTTCTTTGCCCCACTGTACATCAATGTACAAACCAAATTAGAAATATTTTGGACGGTATGGAAAATGCTAATAAAAATATATGCAGTGTTCCTTACATTTCCTTTGGCTTTTATTTCATTGCGGACAGTATGAACCCAAGATATTTCATGTTTTTTTTCTGGTCAACTTCATTTAATTTGTTAATACCCATCCATTCCTGCATTTCAAGGCTGCAACATATTCCAAATAAAGTTGGGGGGGGGGGCAATTTAGGGCTAGTAATGAGGTAAAAAAAATAAAAAAAAATAATAATAAATAAATAATGATGTGACATGTCAACAGGTGATTATATTATATTATTATATTTTGTGAATATTATATTAGATTATATTCACAAAAGGCTGAGTCTTTGAGCAAAGCTGGGCAGAGGATCTCCAGTTCATCAACAAGTTTATAAGAATGTACCTCAAAAGAAAGACTGGAAGGGATTTACATATATTTGCCTCAATAGTTCATAATAATCATTAAACGATTCAAGGAATCTGGAGGAATTTCAACACATTTCCTCCCAACTCAGTTGTGCAGGCTGTCCCGTTTTGATCTGAATTTCATAAGCAGGTACCTTTATAAAGGACTACCACCTATATCACATCCTATCCAATAATGATCTTTTATATGACTCATACATGTATTGCGTTTTCCATACTTACCCTCAGCTGTTTGGATGGTGTGGGGGTGTTGTCTGTGTGGCCCTGTCGCTTAAACACACCTGGACTTCCTGATGGGGTGGTGTTGGGACTACTAAATCCCCCATCAGCATCAGTCAGGTTTTGCGATGCAGCATCCTTGTTTTCGTTCGCACATTGACTTGGCATTCTGGGGTAAGCTTGAGAGGGACCAGGGCTTGGCGAAGACTGCATATGAAATCTATGGAAGTTGTGTTCTCGCCTCGGAGTGTTGAATTGAGATTGACTTTGCCAGTCCTCGCTTGCTACCCCCAAATCATGTACCAGTTTCTTGACAAAGCCAGCTAGTCGGGTGTTGCGAGGGATGTCTTGTTGTCGGACAGCCTTCTCTAGGTTTTTCTTGTTTGCTATGATATACACACGGCTCTGGCCCCGCGTGACTGCAGTGTAGACATGTTTCCAGGTTTCATACTTGCTATACTCGCTAGAAAGGACATAGACAACAGTCTTTGCCTCTGAGCCCTGAAAGGAGAAGACCATAGATGTTTTAGATTTACGTTATACAGCAGACATTAATGTAAATGTAACCAGTGCTTGCTGGTTTGAGCACATAATCTTATGCAATCGTCTGGGAACTCCTGGTCAAATTACAGCACTCCCACCTTTTACATGGACTCAAATTATGGTTCTGCTGTGCGACCCATTTTTCACACATCAAACGAGACATTCACTTCATTGTACCACCTCTTCTCAATCTTTGAATCCTGTCACACACCCCACAGGTATTTATAGCCCAGATCATCCTTGCGTAATGCCATCTGCAGGAACCTGAAGTTATTACCACCTTAAAAACACTAGGTGACTCATTTCTTTTTGTAAGGTGAGCTTATATACATGTAGCATAAATGGGCGTGTGCAGTTTATTTTTTGTCATTCATTTTTTTATAGAGAATCAACAAAGACCATTTTTACAGCAACTACTTTTAAATGTTTAATCCAAATCTACCCTAAACCCTCCACACTGCCCCCAGTTCTTCCCAATATAGTTCTCCGTGAGGGAGCTGTAGCATATTACGCAGTAAAATGTTACATGTATGTGCACCGAGTCAGTCAGACTTGAGTAAGACACAAATCAGGTTGAACTAAGCTTAGTATGCATGTTATGTGAAATTTCAACTCATGCCTGTGAAATTTGGTCCCACATTATATTCATCAAATTTCGCACATACACTACCACATATTTTGTACAGCTACTGAGCCATAACTTTCAAACCATGTTGTTTTGGGACGAACACACATCTCATTACACCTCTAGAGGCCACCAGAGGACAACAGCTGACCGGATATTATTTGGCTAGTGGAGCACTGTCAATGCTGGGTTATGAATAACCCTAAGCAATCCAGCCAACCAAGTTCCTCAAACATATACACATATTTAAATGCTTCAGTGCTGCTCTTTATCCACTCATACATCTGCTTTATCCACAATATCTTTTTCAAATGCTGTGCTGGGAATGTCCCACAAGCCCAATAATGACAGGTAAAGGGGTAGTCCAAGGGTGTGCCATTTCTACTGATGGATGGCATGCAAGGTTCAATGCAATCAATCAGCAATCAGTGTCCCTGTAGACTGGTCAGTGAATAATGGTGCAAAGAAATATGTACCTTAAAATCACATCCTCTACAAAAATCTGTTTCATTACTATCTAAATCATAAAATTCACTACTTTGTCAAAATGAGATAGGCAGTAGACAGTAGATGGAGAGTAGATAGAGAAGGTATGATGTGTCTGTGTGGTAATATAGAGGTGTAGGTGTCTGCAGGATGTGAACCTGGAAGGTGTGGATGGTTCGGGCCCAGGCATGCCGCAGTTTACACTCCCTCATTAGCTCGCTGTAGTCCACTCTAAGAACTCTGCCCTCCTTATCATCAAGTGTCAGGAAACGCCTCTTACGCCGTAAACCTACTTCCTCCTCAGTCACATCCTGTCATTAGAAATCAAACAATTCCAGGTCCAATTAGCAAGCTGTGAATGCAGTGTCATTCCACCACAGCTCATGCAGTCAAACCCTACTACCTGAAACGCAGCTTATTCCAGAAAATGGTTTGGACAGCAAATGTTTGCATATCAGAAGCTTTTAAACCCCACAATTAAAACCCCACTTACTTATAATGATCAGAAGGTACAGGAGACTTTCTGAATGGACAGAGGTTTGCCTGTCTGTGGTGGGCAGGGTTGCGTTCATGACATGCCCCAGCACGTGATTTCAGTGCCGTCTCACAGTATTTCTCTTTTAGTGCTAAAAGCGGCAATATAAAATTAAAAACCTCAAATTATCTCAAAATTAACCACTTAATAAAACAAAAGCAGAAGACGTAGACAGACACAGGAAGTCATACACGACCCCATCTACCTCCACTAGTTTGCCGATTACCCTTCATTATGTGCGATTAAGCTATTCCATACGTTATAGCCATAGTTCAGATATCAGGGTTCAACTGCAAGTAATAAATAATGACCAACAAAGTGTCCTGTTATAAGAAAATGATAGACAAGGCAGACGGGAAGAACATCACGAGACAAAGCTTTCTAGAAGTTACAAACCACATTTCCAAAACGTGACAGCATTTAAAATGCAAATAATAATCAAATAAAAAAATATTCAATGCTTTAACTTGACTGATAAACTTTATCAACTGATTTTTGCATATTCTGAATTTGATGCCTGCAACAAATAAAGTGATAAGGTTATGTAATGACTGTGGTAGCCTAGTGGGTAAGGTACTGGACTATAGACCAAGAGATCCAGGGTTCAAATCCCGCCTCTGTCAAGCTGCCACTGTTGGGTCCTTGAGCAAGGCCCTTAACCCACAATTGCTTGGATTGTAAGACTGTACCAATTGTAAGTCACTCTGGATAAGGGTGTCTGCTAAATGCTGTAAATGTAATGATCCAGAAGCACCTGTTTGGAACCTCCCTTAGGTAAACAGCTGAATTGATAATAGATAAGTACAAAAGGGGCTTGGTTGTTCATGAGCACAGTCAAGACTCTACACCGTCCCACATTGAAAGATTTTGCCTGAACACTAAGAGAAAAAGGTTCATGTTAGCCTGGGCCAGAGAGCAAAAATAAAACAGAGAACAAACAAAGATTAGGGAACAAAGTCTAGATCTCAGAGCACTCTGAAAGCATGTTTATGTTGTTTAAATAGTATCTGTAACGAAGAGTGTGAGGACTGTAATCTGTTGTAACGGTTCATTTGAGGTAGCAATAATAAAAGCACTCCAAAAAAACCCCACAAATTTCCTATTTAAAAAACAAACTTTGTTTTCAGCTTAGTGTGCAAAAATGTGTTTTTTTCACCTCTCACAAAACTTAAGCACATCCCCATCTAATCTCCATCATAGGATTAAAATATTCATGGAATCGGAAGAAATCTGTGTGTAAAGGTTACGGCTGAAAACCAGTATCGGATACACAAGACTTTCAAGCTCTCAGACAGCGACTCGTTAAAAACTGATATGCCTCTGTTACATTCACATAGGCTGTATGACACAAAACAGCTCATCGTGACACCTACAATAAACCTAACACTCTGCTACGAAAGGTAGAAGCCACTTATCAGGCACATTCAGACTGTCCGACACTGTCCACATCCTGACTGACAAAATGTGTTGGGCTTTGACAAACCACATTTCAAACTGTTATTGTAAACAATGGGGTCAAAGAAGACCAGGACCATCCCAATTGTTATCAACACAAAGTTCAGAAGTCAGCATCTGATATGGTATGGCAGTGTGTTACTGGCATGAAAAACTTGCAAATTGTGAAGGCAACATTAACACAGAGGTGTACATATGCATTTGAGGAACATATGTTCCAGCTAGATGACAACAAAATACAGTGGTACCTCGGTTCTTGACGTTAGCACGTTAAGGGATTAATTCAATTAATCTGTTCCAGACTCCCAAAAAATCCACACTGTATAAGATATTATATGCATTAATGGATACTGCATTAATTGTATTGTACAGCTGCTTCATTTCTCACAATGGAGATATGTTCTGACAAATCCATTAGAAGTTAAATGTATTATGAACTGAGGAGTTTAACGACTGTTTGGTAGAGTGGTTTATACTGTATAAAAACTGCAGAGCCTATGACAAGTAATAATAAGTAAGTTAATAGATACACTTACATTAACCTACAGTTGGCCAAAAATCATTAACACAAAGATTATTTTATAATAAAGTTTTGAAAAATCTTATGTAGTTTCGTGAGTAATGGATTGATAGTGAAAAGCAAAACACTTACTCTATTGGTGAACTCTATTAAGCTTCTAATGCTAACTGCAGCCTGTGTTCTTGAGGATTCAGTTCTTGTTTCCCTTTCTGTTAGCTGTCATTACTAACCATTTAAGGACCCATGGGGACTTATTTGCACTAACAATACAGTAATGTAGATAAACATGGGAGAGATATTCACTGAGCAAGAGCTACTGTGAATCACTGAATCACTGTGTACTGAATCGGGAATCATGAATCAAGTTTCATGACGAGTCACGCAACTCGACTCAAGGTTAAGCGCAAATGCGCCGAGTAATGAGAGCTTAGACAAATTCTTCTAATCAAAACGTGTTATGAAGTGCAAACTATGACGACAGAGATCCAGGACTGGATCCAGGACATTAGCTGAAGGTTTATATAAATTAAGAAAGGGGTAAATCCAGCTTTTAAAATTATATCAATGTCCTCATTTTCTAAACAAATACAGAATGCTGTTACAAGGAAGTGTGATGTAACAGTGTTAAACATAACACTGTACCAGACTTATGGAAAATGCTGCAGGCACCAAATTTGGAAATGAACCTATATTTACATAAAGAACAAATTGATAGTAAAACACTATCTTTTCTCTAGACTGTTTTCAGGAAATACAGGTAAAAAGCTCATTCAGTCTTTGTATTACATACTGTACCAATTTCTGTTTGTTGTTTTCTTTTACAACTGCAGAATGAAGTTTGTAGCTGAAGTTTAATGCTCACAAAAATGAAGACCTATAATTTAAAGTGAGTGAATACAGATATAGTATAAAAATTCTGTGTATGTATAACAAACAAAATTTTCACAGCTCTACTATAAAGGCGTTCCATTAATGCACACCTGTAAAGTAGTCAGAAACAAGCATTTCCATGATCATGACTTAACATAAATGTACAGACGCATTCACACTATGCCTATAGAAAATCATCATACCCCTTTAAAATAGTTACTTTGTCTTAAAGTCTGAATTTGAAACCCATTAAAATATCCTTTTCCAGCTTTATTTACACATTTAACATTCAAATAACAAAAAAGGGCAACCATTGTGAAAAAAATTTAATAACAGCTTTGAAAAGGTTATCACCCCCCCCCCCCCCTTTATTACTGCCATCAGTGTGCTGGATATACCAGCTTTGCATAACTATATAGGTTTATATATCATTAAATATGAAATATCTTGGATTCATACTGTCTGCAATAAAATTCAAGGCTTGAAACACTGCATTTTAAAATTATTATTATTTTCATTTTCCATACTGTCCCAACTTTTTCTGATTTGAGGTTCTATTTCTGTTACCATTAACTGCTAGTAGTGGAACCCTTAAGAAACAACTTGTTTATTCTGATAATAATAAAAAGCACTGCAGTCGATGGCAGATGGCAGCTCCTTGACATGGTCTGTGATGTGGAAGGTTCTACCTGAGCAAGTTTACAATGGTTACGCTAAAGGGGCTGATCACTTATCTAAACACATTATTTTACTCATTAAATTTGAACAATAAAATGTTAAAATGTTACTTTCACTTTGATGTTGAGAATTAGAATGTGTAAATACAGCCAGAAAATATATTGATTAAATAGATATAGATAACATTTATTTTCATGTTCAGAATACAGTGGGGCAACAAAGTATTTAGTCAGCCACTGACTGTGCAAATTCTCATATGCTCTCTGGCAAACTTCAGATGGACCTGGACATGTACTGGCTTAAGCAGGGGGACACACCTGGCACTGCAGGATCTTAGTGTGTTACTGATGGTAGCCTTTGTTACTTTGGTCCCAGCTCTCTGCAGGTCATTCATCAGGTCCCTCCATGTAGTTCTGGGATTTTTTCTCACCGTTGTCATGATCATTTTGACCCCACGGGATGAGACCTTGTGTGGGGCTCCAGATCGAGGGAGATGGTCTTATAAGTCTACCATTTTCTTACAGTTGCTCCCACAGTTGATTTATTTACACCAACCTGCTTGCCTATTGTAGATTCACTCTTCCCAGCCTGCTGCAGGTCTACAATTTTCTTCCTGGTGCCCTTCGACAGCTCTTTGGTCTTGACTATGGTTGACTTTGGAGTCTGACTGTTTGAGGCTGTGGACAGGTGTCTTTTATACAGATAACGAAGTCAAACAGGTGCCATTAATACAGGTAACAAGTGGAAGACAGAAGAGCTTCTTAAAGAAGTTGTTACAGGTCTGTGAGAGCCAGAGATTTTGCTTGTTTGTGGGTGACCAAATACTTATTTTCCACCGTGATTTACAATTAAATTCTTTAAAAATCCTACAATTTCATAATTTTTTTTCTTCTCACAATCAGTGGTTGACTACATACTTTTTTGCCCCACTGTATAATGTGAGAGAAGGTATGGATTTTCACAGAGGAAGATGATTTTCTTTTTTTATATTTGCATTCATTTAAAGGCAATTCTGTTATGCTGACCTGCTGAAATTTGTTTTCCATACCTCTGTAATAAAGAAAATTTCCCCATTGCACAGTCTTTCTTTTTTTTGCTGTTCCTCCTTCTTGACTTCTTCAACAACCTTGACCTTATCTTTATCCATCATATCTTTAAATGACACATAGCCATTCCTCGTGCAGCAAACTTTATCGCCTTTTTGAAAAACATTTTTCTTTTTATGATCCCTGAAGTGTAAGTAAAACAAATACAGAACAAACAGTCATTACATACTGGACACACCCATGTATTATCAAAATTACATTCAAAACACAAAAATGCACACAGTTACTTACAGCACTGGGTAATATTCAATAACATACAAAGACTGAAATATTGGTGTGGAACGTACTTGGTGATGTGATCAGAGTAATGCTTGCAGCAGAGCTCATTGATCAAATCGCAGTCTTTCCTGTTAATGACAACAAATGAAATCAGTTCAGTCATGGGAACTGTTCAACATCGTAACAAACAGGCACATTTTAATACAGTATTTTAGTAGAGTATATCACTTACAAAAATTATTTTAGATAATATTAGAGGGCATAAAAAAAAAAAGTTAGTTTAATATGTATTTCCCCTTTATAAACAACATGATCAAAAGGTACTTGAACATCATTAAAATCTAAAAACACATGGTAAGGGTGAGCTCTATCAAATATATTTACCTCCTGAAGGCAACAAACTGTGAAGACTTATCATCTTGCAGCCCTGGGGCTGGGCCTTTCAGTAGTTTATATATAGCATCCTGAAGATCTACAATAAAAAAGTATACGAGTACAGTGCAAACACAGAAAGAACAAAACTTCCGGATTGTTTGGCAAACCTTATGTAGATATACACACAGTGCATAATGTATGTACAGTCACCAGGAACTTTGGTAGAGCCTCCCAGATGCTCTCAAAACCATCTCAAGAGTCATCAGCCTTTCTGCTCACCACAAATGTATAGAGTGCATATCGAAGTCACCATTAGAGAAGCACCAACTGTAATTTTCTTGGCTGAGTCAGATTTTTTTTTAAATACATTGGTACCTCGGTTCTCAACCACCTCGGAACTTGTCAAATTTGATTCTTGACCCATTTTGACTTTTTTTCTGTATTTCAGTCGAAACTTGATTCACGATACATACCAGTAATTCATGAGTCATGATTCAGTACACTGTGATTCAGGTTCACAATAGCCCTCAGAGAAGATTTTTGCTATTTGTATCGAGTTTGTCATAATTTCTACTTCTATTCTAAGTGCAAATAAGTCTCCATGGATCCTAAAAAGGTCAGTTTATAAGAGCCAACCAAAAGCAAAACAGGAATTGAATGCTCCAGAACACAGGCTGCACTTAGCAGTTCATCAATGGAGTAAGTGTTTTGCTTTTCCTTTCCACTTTCAATCCATTACTCACTAAACTACTTGAAGTTTTTCAAAACTTTATTACAAAATATGCTTTGTGTTAATGGGTTTGGCCAACTGTAGGTTAATGTAAGTGTTTTAAACATTAACTTACTTATCACAGTATCCTTTCTTTATCTCCGCTATTACACACTATAGACCAGATACAATTGATAAAGAAGATAGCAGGAGCTGTTGGCTCTATTCTCTCACTAGCTTTAGCTTTATGGCCACAATATATCAATTACTGCAAACTTTCTCAAAGTGTACTTTATTACAGCCTTGATAAGAGCCTTTTACCAGTTGGTGCAAGAGTACAAACAAAGATGCTGAATTGCAACTCAACTCACTCAGACATTGCACTTTAGGCATTTTAGGCATTGCACTGCTGCCACATGATTACACCAGCAGAACACGGGGGATTTTGCTGGCAAGACAAAGTGTCACTTCCTTTGAAGGGTGTCCTTTTGCCACACATATTGTAATAACGCCTGTACACCACTCCAATGTTTCCATCAACTGACCCGTTCTACACAGCACCAAATAATCAACGGGTGGTATGGTAGCTCGGTGGGTAGCACTGTTGCCTCATAGCAAGGTCCTTGGTTCAATCCCAGGTGGAGATGTCAGTCACTTTTCTGTGTGGAGTTTGCATGCATGGGTTTACTCCAGGTACTCCGATTTCCTCCCACAGTCCAAAGACATGCACTATGTTATCCGATTACGCTAAAGTTGCCTGACTTGAATGTGTATATACAGTATATGACTAGTCTCAATGTGACCATGTGTATCGATGTAACCTTGTGTGTCTAAAATGCTCATTGATGCTGATAGCAACGTTAAATTAAGTTCAAATAAGCAAACAAACTATATAGCCAAAAATTGAAAATCAGTTTTATGCTTAAATAGAACATGGCATATCTTCATTCCAAAAAAAAAAACAAAAACAAAAAAAAAAAGTGTTGGCATAAAAAGATCATTTCACTGTACCTACCATCATCATTTGGAATGATCTGAATGAAGCTGTCATTACTTGATGGTAAAGTGAATGGTTTGCTCAGGTCCACAGTAACATCAAAGTTTAGCTGATAGGGCATTTTCTTCTGTCCGATATCTGCAATTCTGATCAATCAGAGCAGAACTGAAAGTTATCATAATGACTGTAATGACATTTACATTTACAGCATTTAGCAGACGCCCTTATCCAGAGCGACTTACAATTGATACAGTCTTACAATCCAAGCAATTGTGGGTCAAGGGTCTTGCTCAAGGACCCAACAGTAGCAGCTTGGCAGAGGTGGGATTTGAACCCTGGACCTTCTGGTCCGTAGTCCAGTACCTTATCCGCTAGGCTACCACAGTCGCATACATACATTCCAGTTAATGCAAACTAGGATCCACCCCAATAATACAACAGAATGTTTTAGTAATATTGCTAGTTATATTTAAGGAAAAAAAAACTTACAATCCAGCATTATCAACAATGCGAGTGGATTCTGAACGGTGGTTCTTGCGCATTTCAATGGCCCATTTCGCCTTCTTCAGACTGGTAAAGAGGTCACTGAGAACATTACCTGGCTCAATGCTGGGCAGTTGCCTTATATCTCCTTCATCAACAACAACAACAACAACAACAACAAAAACCCTTTGCATTAAAATTGTACAATATGCATGAATATAATTTATACTTCTTTTTTTTTGGTGGGTACAAACACACACCAATTTGGTCCCGTAGATGAAGTTTGCTTAAATACGCTTCCAAATAGTTTCATTGACACAATAATAATAATAATAATAATAATAATAATAATAAACACTATTCAGTTCTGTTTTATCAAATGAACATTGACTCAAATCACAAGAAATGTTTAGCGATCTTCAGAACTGCACTGGAGATTTCACACAAGCTTAAAAGATAACTAAAATCAAAATCATTACATGCTGAACCTCAAAACATGGTGGGGTTTCTAATGATTTTATAATGTCATGCAAAAAATGATTAAGAACATTTTACTACTGAAAACTGTGAATGTAAACCCTCACTTGATTATATAGTCAACTTAATTTGACTTACAGTACAAACTGAAAATGTATCTACAGGTATGCACCGTTTAACTTTCACATTATGTTCTGTGAAACAGGAAGTTGACTGAAATGGACAATTTAAACAATAGTATTAATTAAAACACAAAATGCAAATATTTAGTATAGTATGGTACTGATCAATACAGTAATCCTTATCGTTTGTATCTTTTATAAAACTTTGAAACAATTACTGTAAACTGAAAGGGCGTGGTACTCAACCATGTTTCCTGTTCTGTAGGACTGCGATTATCTGTCAGCGAGTGTCACACGGATTTGCTCGTACCAGTTTTCTGTCATCCAGATGTGAATTAGATACACATTGGTTCTGGTCATTAATTCGTTCCGGAAGGCTTGTCGAGTACTGATACCGACAAGTATCGAACAAAATTTTCCCATAAGGAATAATGCAAACTGAATTAATTCATTCCAGCTCCGAATGAATGAATGAATGAACGAATGAATCCGTTCCAGACCCTCAGAAAATCCACACTGTACAAGGCAATATAAGCATTAATGGAGTTGTACTGTACAGGTGTAAGGGACTGTGGTAGCCTAGTGGGTAAGGTACTGGACTTTGGACCAGAAGGTCCAGGGTTCAAATCCCATCTCAAATCCCACACTGTTGGGTCCTTGAGCAAGACCCTTAACCCACAATTGCTTGGATTGTAAGACTGTACCAATTGTAAGTCGCTCTGGATAAGGGCGTCTGCTAAATGCTGTAAATGTAAATGTAAAGGTGCTCCCTGATTTATGATAGGGATATGTTCAACAAATCCATAATTTAAAAGTATCATAAACTGAGGAGTTTAATATATACTGTACAGTCCCTGACAGAAGTTCTGTCGCTTATCCATGTTGTGGAAACAAAAACTTATAACCTGACTTTAAATTCATCCATTGGTTTTAGAAATGACTTGTATGAAAGCTGAAACCCTCCCAAACGAGGTTTAATTTACGAAAATAAATTTGCTTCACTGCAGAAATATTGATCATTTAATGAACACAGAAAGGTCAGATTTTGGCAAGACAAAAGTTGTCACCCATAGAAAGTAATGTGAAAATCAAACAAATAATTTACTTCAAATACAAAGATACAGGGGTTAGACAATGAAACTGAAACACCTGTCATTTTAGACCACAATAATTTATTAATATGGTGTAGGGCCTCCTTTTGTGGCCAATACAGCGTCAATTCGTCTTGGAAATGACATATACAAGTTCTGCACAGTGGTCAGAGGGATTTTAAGCCATTCTTCTTGCAGGATAGCAGCCAGGTCACTACGTGATGCTGGTGGAGGAAAATGTTTCCTGACTCGCTTCTCCAAAACACCCCAAAGTGGCTCAATAATATTTACTATTTACTAATAAACTGGTGACTGTGCAGGCCATGGGAGATGTTCA
>JAJAGP010004691.1:0-45061 GCA_025084515.1 Ancistrus triradiatus
TGTTTCGGCGCAAAGAAAAGACTAGACGGGAAGGGCTTCTCTGTGATCAGAGTCAGGGTGCACACACAAACTTGTCTAAATGGCAGTTTGGCGCGCATGATAAAAGGGCGCTGGGTTGGACCTCGTGGGCGGCCACTGCTGGAGGTTTGCACCAGAGAGCTAACAGCTCTTAGCCCTTATTACTGCTCCTGCTCTGTCATTACACTATGTGTGTGAGTGTGTGAGTGAGTGTGTGAGTGAGTGAGAGAGAGAGGGTGGGGTGATGACAATGTCTGCATGCAGTTATAATAATCATTAGCACCGAGCTACATGTGTTTGTAGTGGCTCTTCATGGCTACACAACTGTCTCCTGCAAAGCTCCGTCTCGAATATAGAGTAGACACTCCCCAGTTACCTCTGTCTGACAATAGCACCCTGTAAACATACACACCCACTAATCCACCACTTTATTAGAAACACCACTGGGTAGTACCAATCACTTCAGACAGGCCTTCAAACCATCCCGGTAACATGTATTGCGTTGATACTAGAGGTGTAACGACACACTGTGGTCATGATCCTGAGTTCACAGTTCAATTTTCTCCAAATGACTAATTTTACATTAAATGAAATACATTCCTTTTTCATTTCTAAAGTGTGAACAATCTAAATCAATGCAAGTTGAAGTTTTTAAACAAAGAACTTTAGTCCCCTGCAACTGAAAGAAATGACTAGAATCAGAGGTTTTGTAAACAAACGCTCCATTGCAGCTTCACCATATCTTAAACATCTGAGCAAAAACATTACTTTCTGAAAAATAACAATTCAAAACAATGTGTACTTTTTAGGGGTGTAACGATACACCCTGCTCACGATTCGATTCCCAATGATGTGTAAACGATGCAAAACAAATACACACTTCTTTTATACGTTTAACAAAAAAAAACAAGTCTCCTGCAATTAAAAGAGTTTTAATAACTAAAAATAAAAATTACTACGTGCCATCTTAAATTGAAAATGAGACCCTGTTATCGTGCCCAGTTTGTCAAACACCTTTTTGTATCAATTGCGTGTGTGAAAAGCGCTAAATATCTTCCAAAACATCCCAAATCCCTTCAGTTTCCATTGGAGAAGATACGAAGGAAGACGTGCTTTATATGAACTATGATTGCACCCTCTGGTGATCAAAGAATGTAATGGCATTATTAAATCTCCATAAAGAGAAGAAAGGCATACATCCGTGATTACATCATGACATTGACAGGATGCAAATTGTGGCAATTTTGCATCTCCACGCATCATGTCGTGATCCATTGTTACATCCCTAGTACTTTCCTTGCATAAAAATTTGAACAAAAAGAATCTTTGGTCCCCTACAATTAAAAGAAACTAGGAGTCTCACTGAGAATGGGACATGCATCTGTGAGAATGACGTATGATTGCGCCCTCTGGTGTTCAAAAATGCAACTGCATTAGATTCTGCATCGTCACAATGCTAGTTGATACAGAACAGGAGAAAAGTCTGTAAGTAACTACAAAAAAAAGAGAAGAAAGGAACAATTCAGAAATGCAGATGCTTGTGGGTGATCCATGTCGAGGACGAATTTCTGAAGTAAATTAACAGCAGTGTCATTACCGCACTCAATGACGCAATCGCTCACTGATACTCAAGTCAAGTAAAGAGAAGATACAGGTAATAAACTTGGATTAAAGAAAAAGGTTACAGAAATTTAATCGCAAAGTGGTAGAACGTCACAAGTAACAGTTTAATAGCTACAAGTGTGAAAGAGGCTAACCAGCATAAGTAAAGGAATACTAAAATTTTATGCGTCTTAAACGCAAAACATCAAGTGTGTGGCCAGAAAGTGGAAAATTGGAGACGTCGCTGAACGCTATAAAATTTTATTACCGTGCTTGTGTGGTGCCAGTGAATCTTCTTAATGGAGAAGCTCTCCAGATCATTAACTGCAGATGCACTCAATCCACTCAGGGGTGTATAGGTGTGAGGTTACACGCCGCTATGGTCCACGCTTACAAATCAACATTAAATCCGTGTCTGTTCTTTTTCACGCACCCATTTACTGGACAGCTATATTTGCTCTTCCAGACTTTAAACATATATAACTCTCGAATCTAGCTGGTGATATTCTACCTTAACTTTTTTTTTTTTTAATAAACTCTACTTATGTTTTATGATTTACTTCAAGCATATTCAGCCTGCTATGCTTGTTTTTCCTGTTTCTGAATTCTATTGCTGTCATATTGGGCTCTGCTTAGTTCATACTTCATATAATTACTACATCAGTGAGCATGTCTAGTAACAGGAAGCCATTCGAGGTCTGGCTTTCCACACTGTTGGTATAAATATAGTGTCCAACAAACACTAAAACATTAAACTTTATGAGAAAATCATAATTTGGCCACCTCAAGTTAACCAAGACCTAAATGCACTACAAGTAAACCTCAGCCATGTCAACTAGCTAGCAAGCAACGAATACTGGATGCTTATGAGCTAGCTAATTAGAACACAGTTTAGCCTCCCGGTGGTTATCATGGTGTATTTTGACATTTCTGCTGAGAAGGTAATGTAAATTATGACTTGTATAAATCTCTCCACCTGAGACCTATGCTAGCTACAGTCTTAGCAGTTAGTCCTCCTGCTTGATTATCTATAAACAAAAAGGCTGAATCAAGAAACTTTAAGGTGGAGGTATAAGGTGCCAGTGCAGGTGCATTAGAGTGTATCCTACGGTATGTTCTTCCTGTGCAGTGGGTACTTGAGTGGCAGTGGCAGTGTTGGAAGGTGTTCAGTTCTCTCACTGCACTGGGATAGAAGCTGTTTTTAAGTCTATTAGTTCGTGATGTGATTGATCTGTAGCGTTTACCAGAGGGTAGGAGATCAAACAGGTGATGACCTGGATGGGATGGGTCCTTCAGTAGGTTAGCTGTTCTACTGTGACAGCGTGACCTAAACACTTCCTCCAGAGAGGGCAGTGAGCAGTCGATCTTCTGGGCTGTAGTGATGATTCTTTGGAGGGCCTTCTTGTCTTGTAAAGCCAAAGGCACTCGAGGGGGTGCATTATTGTGAATATATCACAGGAAAGAGGCGTAACGCCTCTTTCCTGTGATATATTCACAATAATGCACCCCCTCGAGTGCCTTATTGCTTTATTAACCACTAGCTAACTAGTCCCTTTTAGACCCTTTCACTTCTTTTCACATTGTGTCATGTTGAGGCCTTGTGCCAAAATAAAAACAACTTTTCCCCATCAATCTGCACTCAATACCCCATAATAAAGTGAATACAGAATTTTTCAAATATTTGCAAATCCATTAAAAAAAGGAAAAGCCAAAATCTCGTCTGGACCCTTTGCTATGGCACTTGAAATTTAGCTCTGGTGGCCTCCCATTTTTCTTGATCATCTTTGAGATGTTTCTACACCTTAACTGGAGTCCACCTGTGGTAAATTCAGTTGATTGGACATGATTTGGAAAGACACCCACCTGACTATATAGGGTCTCTCAGCTAACAATGCATATCAGAGAAAAAAAAAAACCAATGCATGAGGAGGAAAGAACTGCCTGTAGAGCTCAGAGACAGGATTGTGTGGAGGCACTGTTCGGGAGAAGGCTACAAAATTCTGCTGCACTGCAAGTTCCCAAGAGCACAGTGGCCTCTATACTTCTTAAATGGAAGATGTTTGGAAGAATCAGAACTCTAGAGCTGGCCGCCCCACCAAACTAAGTAATTGGGGAGAAGGGCCTTGGGAAGAGAAACCAAGAACCCAGTGGTCACTGTGGCGGAGCTCCAGAGATCCTGTGTGCAGATGGGGGAAACTTCCACTGAATCACTCCACCAATCAGAGAATCTTGTTTCTTACAGTCTGAGAGTCCTTTAGGTGCTTTCTTGCAAACTCCAGCTGGACTTTTACTGAAGAGAGGCTTCTGCCTGACCACTCTGCCCTAAAGTCCAGATTGGTAGAGTGACAAAATATTTTTTTATTCAAGTCATTCTACACTGTCAACCCCTTTTCATTTTCCTGTTGTTCTAGTCAGCAAAGAGAAGACAAGAAAAAGTGAAAAATGCCTCGTTTATTGTTGCTATTAAGATGTTTCAAGCTGGCCAACTGCAACCGAATATGAAACTCATTACACATCTGGAACTGCTTAAAATCTTGTTACAGCTTTGGGCTTAATCATATGTAGCTCTTTTTTCTCTCTTCTACTTTCTGTGCTCTTTAATATGATTTAAAGAGCAAAAAGGCAGGGTCAAGTCAAACAACGCCATGAGCCATACAATCAAGCACGTCTTTCATTGAGAAGCCATAAGCTTTTGTTGATTACATGAAATGAGTTTGTGGCAAAACGAGCTTAAAATATCACCATATTTATCCTTTTTGATGACATACAGCTTGCATTTTATGTGGCAGGTTTATATTATAGACTACTATAACAGAGCAACATTTGATCTCATACAAACACCGGTGAAGTGAATAATATTGAGAATATGATGCTCTGGGCAATCTTCTGCTGGGAAACTTTGGGTCCTGGCATTCATGTGAATGGATTTATGTTGAACTATATGTGGGGGGAAAAAGCATTTTAGCTGGTGTAGTCAATGTAAGAAGCAACTTTCATTTCGATTAGCTAATAAATATTCTATTAATTTGAAAACTGCTATATATACACACTGTAGTTATTGAATAAACGTTCATACAAGAACAGGATTCATCACGGCCCAGTCCAACAACAAAGCAACAAAACACCCCAGCACAAGAATTTGCATTACATATAATCATGACAAACATTGACCTAAAGTTTAAAGTAAAGCAAAACTTTTTAAAAAGTACATTACATAAATTACATATAGCACTTGCATTGAACAATCTACAGCATTTTACATGCATTATATCTGTTCAACACAAAGTAGACTAATGTCTAGATTGACAGAGATAGACTGTGGAGGTGGTGTGTGGGGCTGAGCTGCTGAAAGGTGAGTTGGTCCTACTCGTTATGAACACATTATAAATCTGCCTAAGTGTAGCTATGGTTTTTGGGGAGATAATCATCTTGCTCCGGTGCTGTGTGAGTGGATAACAAGTTTACAGAGTAATTACAGAGGTTTATAAATCACAGCCTGACCAAAGCCACCTGGGTAGGTAGACTTCCTCAACCAATTCTGTCTTTCATACACTCCTTTAGAAAAGATCCTCTTAAAGCTCTAATGGTTCTGCTCTTTTGGAGAAGCCTTAATGTTTCCTGTAGATGTTTTTTTTTAAATCTATTCATTGTGTAGAAACAGATCAATATGTACTACATGTAGTTTCTTCACTGTTTAAAAAAGATTTTGTTCTTTATAATATTTTCCTTCTTTCACCCATACCCTATTTGTCTCATATCACTCTATGATAGCTAGGTGACCACAATCCATTGACAAAGTGATTCAGAAGGCTAACATTTACAATTCATCTCATTTTCAATAACCACAATAGGCATTATAGTATTAGGTTTATTTTAGTGCCAAATCTAAAGGAACTACGAAACACTAGAATTATATAAGGGTTAAAATGTTTACCATTATGAGTAGATTAAACAAAACTACATTATTTTTAAGTTTTTGAAGGGATGTTTTTAAAATTGTTTCTTGATCTCAAGTCGATATTTGCCTTGCGTTTACAGTTTTAAGTAAAGGAATCATTCTGACCATCCCAAAATTCACCTCAAAATTTACCTCAAAAGAACTATAGTACCATTTTTTGAAGCTAGACCATCCAATTGATAATACAGTGGCTCTCCATATCTGCCAGTCCTGCATTCGCAGATTCAACCAACAGCAGACTGAACACAATCCAACCTCATTATCTCGCCTACCTCTGTTTCATGGCTATTTTTGGCCAGAGACGAGTTTGGTAACTTAACGAGGTTACAAAAAACAAGAAAAAGCCAGTGACATTCATACCTGATGCTGATAATGTGCTTTACTGAGCAGCCCTGATGATCATACAATGTACATGAACATGTACTAATAAACTGGTGATGAGATTAGCACATAAACACGGGACCTTGGTAGCCTAGTGTTCATGTACATTGTATGATCATCAGAAGGTCCAGGGTTCAAATCCCACCTCTGCCAAGCTGCCACTGTTGGGTCCTTGAGCAAGGCCCTTAACCCACAATTGCTTGGATTATAAGACTGTATCAATTGTAAGTCGCTCTGGATAAGGGCGTCTGCTAAATGCTGTAAATGTAAATAAACAACAATCAGAAGCAAAGTGAGCAGGGTCAAGATCCGTCGGCAAGGTGAGCTGCCAGCTGAGGAGAGAGCAGTGAAGATGACCCTGTCAGAAGGATTATAGTGCCACCTACCAACCAGCCACTTAACAAGGTAGAATTTCATAGCTGGAAAGACATTTGTCACATTTCAGGAACGGCAAAGATGAGAGCAGAGGTCGGTGGCTTTGAGGTAAAGTGAATGAATGGAAATCCGTCCTGCCATCAGAGGTGGCGAGAAATGAGTTTGGCGAAGACAACGAGGTTAGACTGAATTCAAGTTCCAAGAAAGCAAAACTTGAATTTTCCACACGGATTCCACACATTTACAGCATTTAGCAGACACCCTTATCCAGAGCGACTTACAATTGATACAGTCTTACAATCCAAGCAATTGTGGGTTAAGGGCCCAACAGTGGCAGCTTGGCAGAGGCAGTATTTGAACCCTGGACCTTCTGGTCCAGAGTCCAGTACCTTAACCGCTAGGCTAGCACAGTCTATAATACTACATAATAAAATAACTGACGTGGAGACACAGCCTGCTTTAGCCACTTCACAGAGCCGCAGTCTCTTTCCAGCATGCCATGTTTAAGCACGGTTTGCCTTGCATCTCATTCGTTCACATGTATAGGATTTTCTCTTGTCGCTATGTACATTGCATTTACATCATGTAGGTATTATAAGTAATCCAGAGATTATTTAAGATATACGAGCGGACAGGCGTATACTTTAGGAAAATATTCTGCCATTTTATATAAGCCACTTGAGCAGCCACAGATTTTGCTATCTGTGTGGAGTCCTGGAACCAATCCCTGCGGATACAGACGGACATCTGTACCATATTTAGAATTTGGGGCCAGTAATGTATGTGGTTTGGGACACAGCCCAAATAGTGGCAGTTCCCCTCAGTGACTTATTACAAAGTAATAAATGCATTCTGTTGAAGCTGAAATTGGCTACTTGTATGGCTATGCAGTGTTTTTTTTTTAAGAATAAACGACTTCTTTAGTGTCAAGTCTAAGCAAGGAAAAATCCATAACCAAAAGGTGCTCAACTGGATTGAGATCTGCTGATTGTAAAGGCCATTTGAGTACAGTGAACTCGAGATGGTACACACTGTGGTCATAAAGGGCTCAATTGGTATTAAAGGGGTTCAAAGTGTGCCAAGAAATAACCACACCATTAGATCACCAGCAGCTTGAACCAATGACACAAGGCAGGATGGTTCCATGCTTTCATGTTGTTTATGTCAAAGTCTGATGCTACAATCTGAATGTAGAAGCAGAAATCGCATCAGAACAGACATCTGGTACGCCCATGAGAATGGTAGCCTCAGTAGCCTGTTCTTAGCTCACAGGACTGGCACCTGGAGTGGTCTTCTGCTGCTGTAACCCATCTGCATCAGGGTTTGAGGTGTTGTGCTTTCAGAGAAGCTTTTTTATATACCACAGATGTAACAACTGGATATTTTCTCTTTTTCGGACCATTCCGTGCAAAGTGTGATAAATGTAAGCTACCAGTTTCCATTTGAATAGTGAGTAATAGTCATAGATCCTAATTTGTGCCAAAACACCAGCACCAACTCAGTCTAAAGTCACGTACAGCAAAGTTCATATTCTGTACACAACACACATTTACCAGATACCCTTATCCAGAGTGACTTGAACGCTGTGTTCTAAGCAGGCATAACTCACAACTGATAAAATCTTACAAGATACAATCCACACAGTTGAGGGATAAAGACCTTGCTCCAACAATGTCCAACGATGGCAGTTTGATTCCTTATAGTCTAGCACCTAAACGCCTCCACTGCAATCTGTCTTTTCTTTAGTTTTTCCCCACATTCACCCTTCGTTCCTACAGCTTCTTTCTCTGGTATTCAGCATACTTCATGTCCAACCATATTATAACCTTCTCACACCCCCATTAGAGACCCATCACATGATCATCTAAGCTGCAGGGAAACTGAGATTAATGACCTGCTACATAATCACTGTTCACTGCCAGCTTCTGACAGTTCAAACCCTCAGTAATTGGTTTATTGGAAATTTACAGGACTCAGGTCAGCAGAAATGTAATGTAGACGCTGTGTGTGGTAGCTGAACTGCCAAGGACATTTATTTCCTGGATTTCTACGAGTGACGAAAAGCCCAGCAATGAAACTCACCTTGGAAACCAAACAATTCAGGTTTGGGTCCAAAACCTCTTGTAGGACTAAACAAAAATATATAGTGGAGGGAAATGTGTCTTGGTTACCTTGACAATGTCTGGAATGTTGACCTAGAGCTCGAGCTCATTCCATTAAAACAGCACCAAAAATCATAAAACAGGCCCATATCCACAGCCAGCCAAATCCTTCCCTGGCAGCCTCAGGTCTTCTGCCTCTGAGAGGTTTAAGCACGTCCAGCTAGCTCTTGTTTAATTTTCCACCTCTGAGGAAGGATAACAACTCAAACGTGGATGTAAGGATGAACTGGGGAAAAGGACGACGACCGAGTGAAAAGATACAACTGGATTTACAAGTGGGGATCTAATAAGGTCTAACAGGACTGAAACAAACACAGGTCCAAGACAAATACATGGGCCCCACGTTCCATATAAATACAGTACATAAGAGCGTGTGCGCACCAGAGGACAGAGTAGTTTGATACCATGCTCTGGAGAAGTACTTTTCATCTATTCTGAAGTATTGTAAAAGAGAAGCAAAAATTTGTAAAGGCAATAAAGACAAATTCTTTGGGACATTCAGGTTTAGAAGCGTTTCAAACAGTTCCAGTCTTGGATGATCGATTTAGGTGTACAGTACTGTGCAAAAGTCTTAGGCCACCATTAGATTTGTTGTTTTAGCAACAGTATAATGACTATATATAATTACCAAGATACAGAACAAAATGCAGGCTAAAGTCAGTATTTAGTGTGACCTCCCAAAAAAACAGTGGTTTCTTGGCTGTTACCCTTCCAAAATGACCAATCCTGATCAAACTTCTCTGCACTAGAAGGGTTAACTTGGCATCTGGATCAAGCTGCCAGATGCTGCTATTACTCAAGTCTAAGGGGAGGTCACATTAAATACTTGCCATTGTAGCCTATAGCCTATGTTTCTTCTGATTTTGTTCAGTTTTTTAATACTGCACACAACTTTCTTGTATTTATTGGTTATATCCTAACAAACAGACTGAAAAATATTTATAAAGGGTTATTATACCATTGCTGAAAGAACAAACCTAATGGTGGCTTGGTGGCCTATGACTTTAGGCATACAGTCCATGATAAAACGTGGGTTTAATTATGGTGTGAAATGATTTCTTTCACATCCACTGCAAACAGCTGCACAAAAATCAAGCATAGAACCATGGAACCTCCATTAATCAACGCTTGGTCAGGCTGAAAAGTTCAGTGACTTAGAACAGGGCACAATCACAGGATGCCAGATTCCCAACAATGACAAAGCAGGAGGTCTAAGAATGAGATCACCAAGCACTGATGAGTGTAGGGTATACAAAATGGTCTGCCCTTGGTTGCAACACTCACTACAAATTACCATACTGCCTCTGGAAGCAAGGTCAGCACAAGAACTGTTTGTTGGAAGGTTCATGAATTTGGGCTTCCATGGGAAAGCAACCGCACACTAGCCTGTGTGCAGCGCCAAGCTCTCTGTGCAAATTACATCAGCATAGAACACCATAGCAGTGGAAGTGCTCTCTGGAGTGATTTCCCATGCTTTATCATCTGGAAGTCAGACCAAAAAATGTGGATTCCAAAAGAATGCTAGCTGATCCAGAACCAACTGTAAAGTCTGGTGAAGGAGAAATACCCTGGGGTTGTTTCTGATGGTTTGACTGAAGCTTGTAGTCGGGAAATCTTCATGAACAGCTGGTCAGTCCATAAAAATAACTTATCCAACTTGGTGTGAACTTGACTGGCCTGAACCAGAGCCCTGATGTCAACCTCACTCAACATCAAGTGTGCACAGGAGAGGGGAGGGTAGTTTGATACCATGCTCTGGAGAAGTACTTTTCATGTATTCTGAAGTATTACTGTAAATGAGAAGCAAAAATTTGTAAAGTCTTTGGGAGATTCGAGTTTAGAAAGGTCTAAAAAGTTTCAGTCTTGGATGAACGACTTAGCCGTACAGTACTGTGCAAAAGTCTTAGACCTCCATTAGATTAATCAATGCTTGGACAGACTGACAATCATAGGATGCCACCTTCCCAACAACGACAATGCAGGAGGTCTAAGAATGAAGTCACCAAGCACTGATGAATGCAAGGTATACAAATGGTCTTCCCTTGGTTGCAACACTCACTCTGGAAGCAGGGTCAGCACAAGAACTGTTTTGTTGGAAGGTTCAAGAATTTGGGTTTCCATGGGAAAGCAGCCGCACGCTAGCCTGTTTGCAATGCCAAGCTCTCTCTGTGCAAATCACATCAGCATAGAACACCAAAGCAGTGGAAATGTGTTTTCTGGAGTGATTTCCCATGCCTTACCATCTGGCAGTCAGACAGAAATGTGGATTTGGTGGACTCAAAAAAAATGCTACCTGATCCAGGACCAACTGTAAAGTCTGGTAGAATTGGCTTGGGAAGTCAGAAGAATTGGCTTGGGAAGTTGGGAAGTCTTCATGACACCCTAGAGAAGGGTGTACAACAGCTGGTCAGTCCATAAAAATAATTTGTCCAGCTCGGAGTGAACTTGACTGGCCTGAACAGAGCCCTGATGTCAGCTTCAGTCAGCATCAAGTAAGGTACTCTACTGTTTGAATGACATATGTGCAGTCATGTTCTGAAATCTAATGGAAAGAGAAGTTCCATGGGACCAACTCCATAATAATGGAGTTATGAATGTGATGTTCAATAATGGCTTTGAATGTGACGTCCAAGAAACACATATGGTGTGTATTTATTCATATTTAAAAGTGAATTGAAAGTCGGACATAATCCAATACAATAAACAGATCGGACTTTCGAGGGTCTTATTAACTGTCAATCTTCTTGTCACGAACAGAACCCTAACTTCTGAATTACAAAATTATGACTAACACCAGTGCAGACTAAGAGGATGACTGTGAAGTTCTGGAACTTGTTGATTGTAAAAGAAGCAGCTCTTGAATAGTCTCCTGTTCAGAAATAATGAAGTCCAGACTTTTCCCTAATGACAAATATATCTTGTTTGAAAGTTAAGCCAAAAATGCAACAACTTCCTCCAATAATCCACACGCAATCACTCAGACTAAATTAGCAGCATTCACATTATTGACCCCATTACCTTGTGTCTTCAGCACACCATGAGTTGGATGTACAGTACTGTGCAAAAGTCTTAGGCCACCATTAGATCTGTTGTTTTACCAATGCTATAATGACATAATGCTATATAACATTGTCGATGACTTAACCCAAGAATTTCAAACTTGGATTTGTCACTGCATAATACTCTTGTTCCACTGATTTTCATTCCAATATCTGTGATCTTTAGAATATCTTGGTTTTTTCACCCTGTTCCCCTTCTGAAAAAGTGGTTTCTTGAACGCACGCTACCCTTCCAAAAAGACCACTCCTGATCAAGCTTCTTCAGACCAAAGAAGTGGTTGTTGGATGAAGCTGCCAGATGCTGCTATTGCTCAAGTGTAAGGGGAGGTCACACTAAATACTTGTCATTGTAGCCAACAGAAGCCGTTTTTCTGATTGTTTTTCCCAATTTGTGTGAGTGAGGAGCGCTGAGAAATGTAGTGAGGAAACGCCGTGGTCGTGTTCAATGTCCACATGCTGCGCTATGATGTATAGTGTATATATTAAACTCCTCGATTTACAAGAAGTTACGATGGATTGTTGGACTGGATCCCCAATGTAAATCGGCGAGTACTTGTATTCCGTTGCTAAAACAATAACATATCTAATCTAATGGTGGCCTAAGTCTTTTGCACAGTACTGCATATGCAAAGTGTTATGAGTAATACACTATTTTACACACAGTGGTGTGAAAAAGTGTTTGCCCCTTCCTGATTTCCTATTTTTGTGCACATTTGTCACACTGGCTGGGCCACCCTTAGCAGCAACAACTGCAACCAAGCGTTTGCGATAACTTGCAACGAGTCTTTTACAGCGTTGTGGAGGAATTCCTGTCCACTCATCTTTGCAGAATTGTTGCAATTCAGCCACATTGGAGGGTTTTCCAGCATGAATGGCCTTTTTAAGATCATGCCACAGCATCTCAATAGGATTCAGGTCAGGACTTTGACTAGGCCTCTCCAAAGTCTTCATTTTGTTTTGCTTCAGCCATTCAGAGGTGGACTTGCTGCTGTGTTTTGGATCATTGTCCTGCTGCAGAACCCAAGTTCGTTTCAGCTTGAGGTCAGGAACAGATGGCTGGACATTCTCCTTCAGGATTTTTTGATAGACAGCAGAATTCATAGTTCCATTTATCACAGCAAGGCTTCCAGGTCCTGAAGCAGCAAAACAGCCCCAGACCATCACACTACCACCACCATATTTTAGTGTTGCTATAATGTTCTTTTTCTGAACTGCTGTGTTACTTTTACTCCAGATGTAATGGGACACACACCATCCAGAGACTTCAACTTTCGTCCCCTCAGTTCACAGAATGTTTTCCTAAAAGTCTTGGGGATCTTCAAGATGTGTTCTGGAAAAATGTTCTTTTTGCTCAGTAGTGGTTTTCGTCTTGGAGCTCTGCCATGCGGGCCATTTTTGCCCAGTCTCTTTCTTATGGTGGAGGCATGAACACTGAACTTAACTGAGACAAGTGAGGTCTGTAGTTCTTTGGATGTTGTTGTGGGGTCTTTTGTGACCTCTTGGATGAGTCCTCGCTGTGCTCTTGGGGTAATTTTGGTCGGCCGGCCACTCCTGGGAAGGTTCACCACTGTCCCATGTCTTCGCCATTTGTGGATAATGGCTCTCACTGTGGTTCGCTGGAGTCCCAGAGCTTTAGAAATGGCTTTATAACCCTTTCCAGACTGATAGATCTCAATTACTTTCTTTCTCAATTGTTCCTGAATTTCATTGGATCTCGGCATGATGTGTAGCTTTTAAGGATCTTTTGGTTACTTCACTTTGTCAAGCAGCTCCTATTTAAGTGATTGTCCTGATTGAGAACAGGTAATCAGGCAATAATCAGGCCTGGGGTGATGGCTAGAGACAGTGAACCAGGTGTGATAAAAACCATAGTTAGGTTTTTAAACAAGGGGGGGACAATCACTTTTTCACACAGGGCCATGTTAGGTTTGGATTTTTTTTTTTCCCTTAATAAAACACCTTCATTTAAAAACTGCATTGTTTTGTTTACTTTGTGTTCGTCGTGACTAATATTTAAATTGGGTTTGAATTGTTCCAAAACACTTAAGTGTGACACAAACATGGGGGGTGGGGGGGAGGAAAATCAGAAGGGGGCAAACACTTTTTCACACCACTGTAGGGCGGGGGGCATGTGATTTTAGGAAGCAGCTTGAGTGGAGTAGTTGCTCTGCAAAGTGACTGAGCTGCATCAAAAAGCGCTTCTTTTATTGACAGCAGAGGATGATTGTTATGACAGCGTTCGACATCAACAGAGTCTCATCTCACTGGAGCACAGACACATTCGGGTGTTTGTGTGTTGGTGTGTGTGTTGTGTGTGTGTGTTTTCATTTAGACAAACACAGGGGATGGTCGTCCATAAAAAAGTTTTGAAGACTCCTGCTCTAGACTAAATAATTTTGAAAACTCTTTCCCACTGGCCCACCAACGGCGGAATTCGTCCAAAGGCGGTTCGTTCGGGTGTGGGGGGTCTAGCCTTAGGGTCGCGTTCTGACTGGATGATGCCTAAGAATGATTTTATAATGGTAATCCTATTCCAGTCATCAAACAGATTTGTTTATACTGGGGTGGCACTGAACTACAGAGAGCAGTTTAAATGTTTTTCCTCCATTACAGGGAGCAATTAGCTTGTTTTTACTGGTGAGTCATACGAGACTCATGCCTTTAGCTAAAATGATGTTCGCAAGATGTAAGAACGCCTAAATCTGATGGCAGAACCTAAGCAGTGAGCAAAACCTAATGCTCTGTCCGGTTCTCATATGTCCATGTGGCTGATCGGCGTCAACAACGTGAGACACGCCAGAAAATCTGTGGTCGAAGGCGCCCGATGGCCCACAGTTGGCTTGGCGAGTAACGTCCCGAAGCACACGCAAGATGCAGCAGTGGGGCTGTGACTCATTCGGAGACAGAAAGATGAAACAGGAGTTGAAAGAGTATTTTTTTTCTAAATGAAACCAGACCGAGAGCTGACACGAAGAGAGGGGGAATAAAGATATAACCGTTTCATGAGGACATGGGTGTGTCTGTGGGTGAATGCAAAAAGAAAAGCATCGATTCCAATGGATAGGACCGGCGTGGGCGCGTTTGTATAGTGCATATGCTTGTGGGTGTACATGGTCAAGGGTCATGACAAGTACAAATAAGACACTCACTTCATTGCTTATTTTTATCCTAGGCGGTCGACAGGATGCGGGCTGCCGCTACGGCAACCATTTGTAACCGCACGACGGTCACCACAGGCAATCCCAGCTGGGCACTAGGTAGCTAACAGCAACGATGCACGCAGTGACTCACCGCCAAAGCCACTCTAGGTTTGGCAGTATTCTCCCTAGTGGAGACAGAAAGGGCTTCTTAATGAATAGAGCAGACAGGCTCTTCCTGCACGCTGGGATGTTGTCCTTCAAAGCTAAAATTCTAATGCTTGGATCCAGTAAGATAATTGTTCTGTTTAGGAGACTATCTGATCCCAATACAGAGCGGAAAGAAGAAGCAAAGCAGCATTCAAATACATGACCAAGCCAGAAGAAAAATGACTTCCACTCCTGACATTAAACATACAGTAATAAATCTTCCAGTGTTCATCTGTGGCCATGATGATATACAGCCTAAGCTCTTGATCAAGCTTATGGAAAAGCGTGTACTCACTCCAAGACGGAGAAAGCACGGAGCTTCAACAACACTTCGCTTAAGCCTTAAACAGGAACACAAGCACACTTACACCATTTTGTCTACTCAACTGCTGTATTCGGTCTGTTTTTTCTTAAAACGACTACATTTGGAAGTCGAGTAGAAGACAGTCCAAAGATGCCATTAAAAACAAACACCAAGTGTATAAATGCTCCAGGGAAAATAAACGCATGGCTACGTGCTCATTAGGCTACTGTTGATCTTGTAGATCAGAACACGGAGTGAAAGGGTGCCTTTCCAAACCGTTCCTTATTGAGTTTCAGTCCAAGTTGGTGGTTTTAATCCTTAGGAAAAACATCCATTAGTTTTATCCTCAACAAACACAATGGTGAAGTTGCTCATCGGTCCCAGATGATGCACTGCTTCACCATGGTTGAGTCAAGAACGTACTCACACTAGGCTGTTCATTTCACTAGTGTGGTCACTCCAAATCAAGCTGGGGCTCGGACACACTTGGAGGTGGACTCGAGCGAAGGTCATTGGACTCGGGTGACTCACATCTGCCTCTGTACAAACCTTCTTATACGTGCAGCACAAGAAGCCGAAAATCAGTGCGTCGCATAACCACCACATTTATTATAAGGGTTATGAGGGCTTTTTGTCAGCGCACCCAAAGTGCCTTACGACATAAGGCACAATTATACTGCGAAAGACACAGTGGCAAATCAGGTGGAGTTCAAGCAACTTCTGAATACTTTAAACCCAAGATCAACACTGCCAAAGTATCATCTAATTATCTTGTTTGATAAAATCCCCCAAAAATATCGATTTTTTTTCCCCAATATCACACCCCCCTAGTATCACTGGCAAATTTCGAGATGGATCTGGCAACTTATGGGTTTGCTTAGGGTGGGAAGAGTCTTAACGACACCAAACAAAAAGACAAAGACATTATTTGAGAGAAAGAAAAAAAGAGGAACCGTGTGAGTGTTGGAACAGGGAAATTAACACAAAGGCAACCTTGTGTCTCCAGTTCTCTTGGGACATTGTTAAAAAGAGCAGGAGGTCTGGTTAGGTTTAAATCCAACCCGGGAATGATGGGATAGGGAGAAGTGTGAGCTGACACAGAGAGGAGGGAAAAAGAGAGGGAGGGAGAGATGGTCACCCCCACTCGTCTCCACCAGGCTCGGGTACAACAAGGACCGGCCTGTGCCTCAGATGGACAGGAAAGCCAATACCACACATCCAGAATGCTGTGCATCAGAGCCCCTATTGTATGTGCCACTTTTCTCAGGACACACTACACCCCGCCAGGCAGTGCTAATAGATACTCCCACTTTACGCTGCTTGTTCAGCCAGTTGTTACTCAGTCCATCTCTGGTTAAAGAGTAATGAATGGAAAAAGCTTTTAGCTGCTCCACAGAGTCGACGTGATACTTAAACACCAAACCAGGCACAATACAGGACAGCGTGAACACAATATTGGTCATGATACACACAGACCTCCTGCTGCAGAAGAGTTGTGTCAGCTGTTTGACACATCAGCAAATACACTACAAAGTAAAATAATGTTCTGCCCTTGTGATTTGCATATTTCTCCGTCTACAGTGCATAATAACATTAAACAATTCAATGACTCGAGGAATTTCAGTACGTAAAGGGCAAGGGTACAAGCCTAAATTGGACTCCCGTGATCTCTGATCCCTCAGACGGCACGGCATCAAGAACCATCATTCATCAATAGCTGTTAGAACCCCATGGGCAAAGGATTACTTTGGCAAACCTTTGTCAAGTACTACAATATGTTACATTCAGCAATGCCACTTAAAACGTTACTTTGCAAAACAGAAACCTTACATTATGTCCAAGACGTCATGACAACTTCTCTGAACTCAGATGCATCAAGGATGGACCATCACACAATGGAAACGTGCATTGTGGTCAGACAAATCAGTTTTCCAGAGCTTTTTTCAAAGACATGGACGCCATATGCTCCAGATCAAAGACCAAAGGGTCCAGATCAAAGACAAAAAGGAAAATCGAGACTATTATTAGCAACAAGTCCAACAGCCAGAATCTGTCATGGTATGGGGTTGGGTCATTTACACTTCTGTGATGGCAGCATTTAATGCAGAAAAGTACACAGATTTTAGAGCAACACAAGTTGCCTTCAAGACGACATCTTCTCCAGAGACCTCCATGCATTTTTTTAAACCAAAAAAAAATTCAAAACAAGCAAAATCAGAAAGAATTATGACTGAAATATCCAAATCTCAAACACTTGTTGATAAACTGGAGATCCTCTGCCCATCTTTGCTTCTCAAAGACTTTCGTGGATACTGCTTTTGTAGCAAATCATGAATGTAACCACCTGACGACATCACCTGTTTGAAATCACATCATTATTTAGTTTGCTACCTCATTTCTAAGCCTAAATTGTCCCTTCCCAACTATTTTTGGAATATGTTGCACACCTGAAATGTAAGAACGGATGTTTATTAACAAATTAAATTAAGTTGACCAAAACATGAAATAGCTTGGGTTGGACATGGAAATGCGTTTTTCCATGGTGATTTTGGACCTGTACATTTAGTGAGGAACTCTTGCAGAAAATACCAACAGGACTCAAATCCTGGTTACCACAGAGGTGGGATTGGTAACTGCTGCTGTGTCACCTGAGTGCCACCATTCTGTTGTTGATTTACTTGCATCTTTGGGAAATTTGGTTACCATGAAAGTCTTAGGTTTCAGGTAATGGGCCTGACCTTCTTTCCCCCTCAGTGACGCAGCACTGAGACATTTCTGCCTCAAGTCCTGGACAGTTTGCAAACCATGACGCTCTCTAAATTATGCTTCACATTTAGGATGAGGTTTGGCTGTCCAAAGAGTGTTGGGAGATCCTGACAAAATTCTTGGTGAATTCTTGTATAATCTGTCCAAAGAACATTTCTCAGAAGTCTAATGGTCTTTTTCAAACTTGAG
This sequence comes from Ancistrus triradiatus, assembly GCA_025084515.1. Classification (NCBI taxonomy): domain Eukaryota; kingdom Metazoa; phylum Chordata; class Actinopteri; order Siluriformes; family Loricariidae; genus Ancistrus; species Ancistrus triradiatus. The sequence goes on from JAJAGP010004691.1 coordinate 18,162, forward strand.
TAGCACAGCAATATTTTCTTGGGCAACCGTAGTCTCTGTGGTGTCCTTCCATTAACACACATTTTAATCATATAATGTACAAACAAAGAAAAAAAAAAGACTCGAGCAAGTTTTAGAGATCTGTGCAAATAATTTCCTGTTACCCTTTTTTTTTTAACCTCTCCTGGTTTTTACCTCTCTCAGCACTGCACATTGTGGTTTTGATGTGATTTCGCAAGATGCCCACGCAGAAAGGGTAGCAGCAGTACTGAATTTCCTCCATTTGTAGACAGTTAGTCTTGCAGTGGATATGATAAACAACCAGGTCTTTGAAAATGTATTTCTTCAAAAGGTTTTTTGAAATGTGGTTTGAATGGGGACCAGTGCTTGGAGAAGTCTTCCATGAGATGAGCGTGCCTTTTTAGGATTATAGAGCACCTACACAAGCCAGCAAGGACTGTAAATGTAATCAATAAAAACCATTAAAATCCAGCTGCGTGTTATTACCGTATTTTCCGGACCATAAGGCGCACTTAAAATCCTTTAATTTTCTCAAAAATCGACAGTGCGCCTTTAAATGCGGTGCGTCTAATGTATGAATTAATTCTGATTGTGCTTTCTGACCTAGAACCGATTGTAGATGGTACACGGCGCTCATAAATCTGTCAAAATGTTTTAGCACGGCCTTGGTAAGTTACAAAGCTTACGGCCATCGTAGTCAGGAAACATAGCGGAGTAATACGGTATGTGCTTCAGCATTAGGGTACGTGCATTCATTCATTCATTTTCGAAGCGGATTTCAAACACAACGCTATCAGTCACGCAGTACAACATGGACATAGAGCAGAGCAGCTGCGAGAGAATTCAACATTAACGAATCAATGGTACGGAAGTGGAGGAAGCAAGAGACGACGCCTGCGCCAGGTAAAGACCAAACTGTGCTTCTGACGGAACTTAAGAGTTTTGTTTCATTTCATGCGTCTTATAATCCGGTGCGCTTTATGGTCCGGAAAATACGGTACTAGTGATGTACCGATCCTACATTCTGGGTCAGATCAATAACAATACTGACCTTATACAGTGGTGCCTGAAAATTTGTGAAGTTTCTATATGACCTAAAACATCATCAGATTTTCACACAAGTCCTAAAAGTAGATAAAGAGAACCTAGTTAAACAAATGAGACAAAAATATTATACTTGGTCATTTATTTATTGAGGAAAATGATCCAGTATTACATACTAGTGAGTGGCAAAAGTATGTGAACCTTTGCTTTCAGTATCTGATGTAGTTTTTCCATTACAGACTGTAGTCCATCTGTTTCTCTACATACATTGTTAGTCCCCTTTACTCCCCTTTACCCCCACAGATCAGGGACTATTTGGGTGGTGTTCATTCTCAACACTGCAGTGACACCGATATGGTGGTGTGTTACTGCATGTTGTGCTTTTTCGCACTGTCCAAACCAATCTGTAATACATCTACCTCCATAAAAAAAAACAGCATTTTGCAGGCACCCATATTCAGAGTGACATGCAACTGGGCTGAGCAGAAGGTTAAGGGAATAGCTCAAGGCGGTGGCAGCTTGGCAGGGCTGGTATCTGAACCCTCTGATTAGTAGTCCAGAGCTTTAACCACTGAGCCATCCCTGTCCCAGCCAAACTGTTAACCCATAAACACTGCATAGTGAACTAATCCGAACATATTGATGTTTGAGGAGGAGACACTACAGTAGACCATGTAGACTAGACAAATTGTCATTTGCATTAAGCACAAACCACACAACACCTCATCGGTTCTGGGAAGTGTGTGTTTAAGCTGCAGGAACACAGAGTGCTCGGCCCTCATTCAGTACAGCCAAACCACAATGCAGAGAACAGATGAGGGAGCTGTGTGTCAGGCATAGCACTTGAAATTACGGAAATGCTACACAGCTGTAGGTTTTTTTTTTATTTAAATACTTTCTGCTTTGGTTGCACATCCATGAGCATGAATATGCATTCAGATCCTGGAGACTCTGGCAAGTTCCCACATATAACAATCTCTTCTGTAATGAACTTGCCTGGAACAGGATGCATGTCCATGTTAAGCCATCACTTACTGTAAGGAGGATGGTAAGAGGCAAAAATTTCAAGGATCACGATGAGAGATTTTGGTTTCATCAAGCCTCATGTTCAACGGCAAGCCAACAAACCATTTAGAAGGCGTGTCAGAAGAAAGTCTTTTCATGCATTTTCCCATAAATATACACCGATCAGCCAAAACATTTAAAGCAGGCACAGACCGAATAATAACGAATGTTATCTCATTACAACCCCACATGTTAAGCTCTGGTCGGTTGTCGTAGTTGACTTGGTGGATGTGGGAGAACTGTTCAGGAGTAGAGACCTGAGAGACTTCAACAAAAGACAATCAGTCATGTTTAGATGACTGAGGGCATCTTCTAAATAAGGCTCGTGGGGTGCTCCCAGTCAGCACTGGTGAGTGCTCCCAGTCAGCACTGGTGAGTACCTACCGATGGCAAACACACATGCTAAACCTTTTCTTCCCCATTTGACCAGCTGTTTACAGAGCTGAAAGACATTTTTATTTCCCATTATTTTTAATTTGCATATGAACTGACGTTGATCAGATGTTCCTTAAATGGTATCTATACCATGGTCAGTCGAGTTAAGAGAGCTTTTAGGGAATTTCGTATACAAAGAAAAAATGGGTATACATAACGATGCCTAACCCCACTGTTAAGTATGGTGGAGGATCTGAGGCTGAGGTTCCATTTTCTTCTAAAAGCCTTGGAAACCTGTCTTACACATGGCATCATGGAAAAATCAGTCTGCCTCTGCCATAAAGCTACAACTGGGTCATGGCTGTTCACATTTACATTTGCATTTACAGCATTTAGCAGACACCCTTATCCAGAGCGACTTACAATTGGTACAGTCTTACAATCCAAGCAATTGTGGGTTAAGGGCCTTGCTCAAGGGCCCAACAGTGGCAGCTTTGGCTGAGGTGGGATTCGAACCGTGGACCTTCTGGTTCATAGTCCTGCACCTTAACCACTAGGCCACCACAGTCACCAGTTCACCAAAGCATGCATCCAAAATGCACATAATCTGGTTTAATAACCACAAAAATCGAGCTTTTTCCATGACCAGTCCAGTTCCCAGACTTAAACAATCAGAAGATTTGCTAAGCTGAAAAGATATTCTGTGTTAAAAGGTCTAACTCCGATTCCTTGCTCTGCATTCTCCTCAGATCTGATCAAGCTTTTCTCTCACACACTCTCTTGACACCAAACACTGGACTCGACTGAAAACCCAAGAATGCAAGCTCCCTGAAGAGATGAGAGGAAAGGCAGACAGAGAGAGGACGAGGATGAAGGGATTCCAGCACGAGGATGAAAAATGAGGAGAAAGGGCAAATGCATCTTCAGAAGTATGCAAGGGAAATTACGTTCCTTTCTCAGGCACCATGCAGACCCCAGTCTTCCCCTTCAGCCTTTCCCTGGACTCGCTTGTATTGACCTGTAGAGTCGACGACTGTGCAACGTTCTTTCTACTGATAATGAAGGGTGAACACACAGCCTCGTGTTCATTAGACACATGCTGATTAACGTTCAGTCAGTCCTGCCAAGACATGCTCTGGCCCCAGTCTAGTAATAGATCAGTTTGGCTAGTTTTGTATTAAAGGACTGGGACACATTTCAAAACAAACACCTTAAATAATAATTACTATGAGGTGTGTGGGAAATGTGCAGTACTGCGCAAAAGTCTTAGGCCACCATTAGATTAGATATACCATTGTTTTAGCAATGGTATAATGACCATGTATAATTATTTCTCAGCCTCTTCATTAGAATACAACCAGAAAATACAGGAAATTTGTATTTGCTTCTGTAGATTACAGTGCCAAGTATTTGGTGTAACCTCCCCTTACAGTTGAGCAACAGAAGTATCTAGCAGCTTCATCTGGATGGTCTTTTTGGAAGGGTAGCAGCCAAGAAACCACTTATTCAGAAGTGGAATAGGGTGAAAAGGCTAAGATGTGCTAAAGCTCACAAAGACTGGAATGAAGATCAGTGGAAAACAGTACAAATCCAAGTCTGAAATTTTTGGGTCCAATTGTCGACAATATATGGTCAATATACCATTGCTAAAAAAGACTTTTGCAAAAGTACTGCATTCGTTTTGCTGATTTCATCGAAAACATCACGTTCCATTTTTAAACTCAATTTTGGTTCCATTTTAGGACTTATCCAGAGAGGATTCGTTTTAAATAGGGAGGTGGGGTAATGCAATATTTGCCAGGTTATCTCTGTAATTTTAGGCCCATCCAAAGCATCTCTGTAATTGCAGTCCCATCCAAACCCATCTCTGTAATTTTTACCGACTCCACATTCAAGCATCTGGCGTCTTTTACACACCATAAAACGGCCTGTATAGATAACCCCAAGCAATACATATCACACACTGGCACAGATTCCCTCATAACCAAGCTTAAAGCATTTCTGATTTGAAGGACAGCAACACTCCAAGAAGCTTACTTTTTTCCATCTCTTTCCCAAACCAAACTGAATCAGGCACTGTTTGAACAAAATGCTAAACATAAATTAGACAACTTTTAAAAGGATTTTTAAACCCTTCGGGACACAAGCCCAAGAACAAGCTCTTATAAATTAACATAATATGAGACATGTGCGGAAAACCAGTCTAGTCCAAATAGTATCTTAGCCATTGGCAATTACCTTGCACAAGCTGTTTCTCCAAGCTACCAATCTGGAAGCCAACCCACTTCCTCCAGGACACGTGAAGACGCCACCTTTACAAACTGTCATGTTCCTGCTAGACATTTGCTAGCATCGTACTCAAAGATGATCCTCCAAACCAGACAACAGCACCCATTAGTATGTCCTGGACATACAGGCATAGCAGGCAGCCACAATCACGAACTACGTCTTCAACGCTTTTCTGCTGTACCAATCGGGACCATAACATGCCTTTTTATGCTTACACCGGGTAGACAAAATTTTTTGACTTCAATGAATTTTCAGTGCATGTTTAAGAAGCATTAGCAGCCATGAATAATGGTCTCAGCAAGACCGGCAAACTTTGGCATTGTTTAATACTGATATGTTGGTTGGAAGGTGTTCATTTCCTGTAAGAACATGGCTCTGATAAGTACTCAACGTCCATCTCAACATCCATTCACTTTATCGACTGAGGTTTGAACAATTATAAATTATAAAAAGAAATAAAAACCTTTCTTTTAGCTCCATATGCCAAGCAGTGCTACGGGATCTACAAGCAGATATGGGAGTTTAAGAGCAGGAACCAGAGGCACTTGAACTATGGACTGTTCTAACTCAGTTGATGATTAAATGACTAAAGTATCAGGGTCCATCATACCATCTTCTTAAAAGTTACATCTTTCCCCTACACAAGGTCATAACAGCACATTGTTGTACATTTTATAATTATTGTGACTTTCCATACATTAAAAAAGGTTTAGCATGTGTATAACAATTTAGGCTCCCACTGTTTTCAGGGGCATCTCGGACACATTTGCGTATCGTTGGCACGCATCTTCCTTCTGAAAATACCCTTTATATTAACGTTACAGTACAGTAAAATGTCTATGTGACTATGGTAATGTCCAGTCAACGTCCATCTCGGTCAACGACCTGTTTCACAGAACGTAATGCGACCATTAAATGGCACAAACCGGTACTGCAACTGCAGTTACAGCTTTATACACCTCATAGCCAAAAGTTTGTGGACACACAAATCACACCACAACATGGCTATTTGATATGGAGTTTGCATTCCCAATGCTGCTACAGCTGCCTTCACAGATTTGAGGAGGCTTTCCACTAGATTGTTAAGAATGACCGTAAGGTCAGGCCTGTCACTTCTAAAAGTGGCTGAAATAACAGATGGCTCATTATAAGGACAGTCTACATACTTTAGGATATAACATATAACCATTCTCACTAACTCATTAAACACACAAAGTGTTCTCTTTAACACAGAATGAAATGTATAATCACCAACAAGCTGTTGCTGTCCTGATATATGCAGGAACTTGAACGCTGATGCGCAAGATGGATCGACTGTTTATAGCTGCTATAACATTCTACGGACTTTTCACAACACTGAATAGGAGTATAAACTCATACAAACTAATGAAGCAAAGAAATGTGTAATTCTTGGCAAATATAAGTGGTATAAGCAGTATAAATTGCTCCAGGGTGTGCAGCTCACTTTTTCTGTGCGGAAATAAATAATGCTTTTGTCAGTCACTGATATTTAGCCAGACCAAACCACAAATGGTTTTCGTATTCACTGTGCATTTTTCAGGCTGAAATGCAGTAACGTTAAATAGAGTTTGTTATACAGCTCTGGTGTTCCAGGTATTGAACCTCACCACTGGTTACTGTTTCTGTGGAGTTTACTTCCATTTACTCCAGTACATGGCAGTAGATGCAATGGCGAAATTACAATTTTGGTTATGGGCTAAGGGTGTGCAATACTTCTGGGATTTTGTCGATTATGATAATTAGACAATACTTTGGCAGTGTCTATGTATCTCGGGTCTATTATTTTATAAGTTGTTTGAACCCTCAACACCTGAATTGGCACCATGTCTTTCGTGATGTAATTGGTGACAGCGTCTTGCCATAAAGCACTATTGTTGTAGAATCATTCCAAGGCTTGCTGAGTGTGTTTTTGTGCTGGTACCTTGGCTTGTTTAAGCCCATTTTGGACAGCTGACTCCCAAAGTTTGTCATAATCTTCATATTCTGCATGGTGGTTAGTTCGCAGAAGGTGAAATAAGTTAGCTGTTGAGCTGTCTTTAACTCCAGCCTATTTCTGACAGTTTCCAAATTGCCAACTCTTGAGCAACGTCTGTATTTTGAAAGCCAAACCACTTCCAGCGATGTAGAACATGAGGTCAGAGGTGTCTGTATTTTGTCTCCTGGCACAGTTTGTTCACTCATTTTTAACTTCAGTCAAGCACTTTTAGGTCGAACGTTGGTGCGTTAACGCAGCTTAATTAAATTTTGACTATTTTTTGCAAAACGAGTGACATGCTTGATAACTTCAGCTCGCATGTTGTTAAAACGACAGTTAAGATATTATCGTAGACTATGCATATTGCACACCGCTAACATGGGCCCAGTTAAGCATTGTCCTCAATGTTTCTGAAATAGCCTCCAATTCCAATGGTGTAACAAATCCATCGCAGGACCTAAATAACGCACCATGTATAGCCTCTTGAGATGGTGGCCAGTATTATGTACCAACAACCCACTGCTCCATTAATTAAGGTACATTTGTTTGGACTCGCACAGCCATCGCTGCTTGTTAACCAACATTCTCAGACTCGATGAGAACTTAAGCACTCAATTTGTCAGGTCACCCAAGTCATGTCTGTTTTATCTTTAGCCATGGTCCTCGATTATGGTCAGTACTGCTGTCCAGACTATGACCCTTCCTGCTGCTCAAATATGTAACCAGTCTATATCAAAGCCATTAAACCATCTGAACCTTCCCCCTAAGAATACATCAGTGGTATTCCACTGCCATAACTGGGAATGGAAAAGCCAGAGAGGAATGACAAAAATGTTGTTCTGACCATCCGCTGACAAAGACATTACAGAGGGTGCTGACCCTTGTTGGGAAGCCGGGGTCGGCAGTAAATCAGGACGTGATTATGGGGCAGGGAGAGTTAGCTCAGCAACGAGCTCGGTTTTTTAGCCCATAGCTAACTGGGCAAGACCTTATCCTACTGGTCTGGTCACAGCAAAATAATTTACACCAAGGTTGAATAATTAATGGCTGAAATGCCATCTTTCCCCATTTATATACTTCCCCTTGGAGGTATCAGCAGACAGCATGGCATGTCTTTTTACTGTTTTGCTGATGATACCGAGGTGTAGATAAAGAGGAATCTATTCTTAGTTGGATCGCAATGCGGACATGGATGATTTTGAACCATTACTCTAATGTCTAAAACAGATTTTTTGAAATGTCAATTCATAAGGTAACGTTGATGGAACGCAAATGCAGAACTCCAGCGCTGCCTGGACAGTCTGTGGCATGCACATAACACAACAGAGACGAACAAGCGATGTACAAAGCTTCCACCCAACCCAGAAATGGCAAACTCCATTAATATAACTTTTATTCAGTCTTAGTATTTGGTCTTGGAGAACCAGGGCTTTCATGTTGCACACTTTAGAGCAGCAGTACAGCATCCCATATTGAAGACATTTTATGATTACCATATGCTAGAAGAATTAAGATGTCCTAAAAAGACTTTTAAAAGACTAAAGTCTTATTTTGCAAAAGCTGGGGATCTTGCATGGCCAATATTTGCAAGACTCACCAAGACTGACCTAGATAAAATGAGAAAGTTTAAAGCAGATTTTAGTGGAGGGCTGCACTGAGCTGAGACTGTCATGTTCCTGTGTTTCAGCTGGAAAGGAGTGTGCCAAACAAACGACGAGTGCCGATGTATGACTGTATTACTATTATTGTCAGGAAACTCTGTGCCAACTTGCACACCAGGTTTGAAAATGTCATCCTGCAAAAACAAATGTTTTTAACCACTTTGAGCTGGATGATTCAGGTCATAAGATCTTCACCTCAAGGTAACCCTCTGAGCGGCTTACTGGTGAGACCATGAGTAGAAAATAGCAGGTAGCACTCTACAGGTCTGAATTAAAACAAAGACATTTCCTTCCACTTTAGCCCAGACTTCTTCAAGCGGCTAGCTGAGGGTTAACAGAGTCACCGAGTGAGAACTTGCACTGATGAACCAGAACCACAACCAACAATCGCCTGCCAAATGCAATTAATCTCAAGTCCTCCTCCCATGACCACTCAGGATGACTCTCTGCTGGGTGAATTAAGACGTCAGCGGGTTACATCGGTGTCACAGAGTGTATGTTTATCCAGTGTCCACAGCACTCAGAAAATGACTGGAATGCTATCAGCCATCAAAAGGCCCTGGTTGTTTTTTCCTGTTCTGTCAGCTGTCTCGGGGACTTCTTTGGGAGTCAAGCCGATGCCAAATAGCTTGCATATCTCAAAATGAACTTTCCCACAACATAATTTACTCCGTTTTAGTTTATAGTACACAAAGCTCTAGAACTTTCAGCATTGTTAAACAGTTATTTCCCCCTTATCAAGCATCTAGAAACTTCCCAGCACATGGCCAGCTCATTAGAAAGAACAAGACTGCATGATGTCAAACGTCAGATGCACATCAAGCAGCCCAGGTATTAGTGGAGCCAGTAGTCAGAAGCAATGCATTATCACTCCTGCATTTTCAGCTTTAATAAGCCAGCTTTCAAAAAGTTTATAGATGTGTTGCCTGCTAGGAAAACAAAAATAGCTGACCATGTCTTGCGGAGCAGAGCACATAATTAGAGGACGGAGCTTGTAATCTCATTTTCTCAGCGCTCATAGCAATCAAAGTCACTCATGTGGTAGCATCTCAGCAATCCTACTTTTCAATACTACTGACCATCTCCCACAAAATCATACGCAATGCCCTTGGTGGACACACAAACAGGCATTCATGCTTAGACGCACTGCCGAATCACTTACCAACAAAAACAAGACTGGTTCACTCTGCTAAAAGCAACAAATGAAAGCCCTAAGGGTAAGTCTGTAAATTTCCTACATCTCTGAGCTCAAGCTCAAGCTCACAGGAAAACAGTGTATTGACCTGGCTCGAGTCCAGCAGACTCACAGCGGTAATTATGAGGGTCCTACCTGAGAAAGCGGTCTAGACAGCCTGTGACTGGTGATTTTCTCTTCAGGAGTCCAGGAGAGGTGCTGCAGGCTGGAAATGAAAAGGATCAGTGTTGAACATACAGAAGGTCCTTACAAGCTGATGTTCTGAAGTCGATCGTCATTGATTTGGAGGATCATGGTAAGTGGACTGGACCTAAAGCAGGTCAGTACTGCATAAAGCAAAGTGCTATATTCAACAAATTCCACCAGGATTCCACACAACAGCGCGACCTACAACTATTTACAGTAGAGATGCATTGTTCAACGTTTCTTTTAATGGAAACTTCTGCATGGCTAAAGAAAAATCCCAGGGGCTGCTGGCTTGTGCCTGGCTCTGCACTCTCTTGCTGGCTTTAGCTTTAACCTCTTTGCCTTTTAGTTTTGTCAAACTGCACATATTCACCGGGGTGATGCTATTTTAAATGTCTTATTAAATTCGTTGTTTCAAACGTTTTCAGAGTTGTTCCTCCACGGCTTGTTTTCGCTATGCATGTATTGCAAACAGCACGCTCTGAAGAGCTTCCACTCTAAAGACATGGCTGTGTTTGAAATAGATCACTACTCCCTCATTAGAAATGCACTACACAGAGAAAAACTACTTAGCTGACCAAGTAGCACTTGAAGCACAACTGAAATCTAACACTTCATCATGAACCTGCGTCAGCAGCGGTCTCATAAACAAAATAACAAATGGCTGAGTCTTTGTTTAAAGCTCCGTACACACATGAACCGAACTCTGAATTAATGTTAGCAAAGCACAGCTTTGGCAGTGCTGTGAACCCTCAACATTTGGGTCAATGGTCCACTATGTCGTCTGAAGTATTTATATATAGATTTGAGACATCAGGAGTCGTTTCATCATCGTGTTAATCCAATCACTGTTATCAGACTAAATGCAGCTTCCATTTCTTTTTGGCTTAAACGAAACATTGACTTTTTATAGTATTTTTAAAGCTGCTATGGTGCAGCTCAGGAAACTGATCACCAGTTGTGATAACTGGACCCATGTGAAGGAAGCATATTTTCTTAACTTGGCTTGCCCTGCTATTGAAATATGAATTCGGGTTCTTTTTGGCCCGGTAATTATAGTTACAAAGCATCAACCCTAGACACATCGGCAGCCTATCTAACCAAGAAACATGCTTTCTGGATTTATGGGATATTAATCACAGCGGATGAGAAATGCAGATAAACCAAATATGAAGGAAAAATAAGACAGCTGGGGATGGAACAATCACTGGGATCTTTTTAATGCCTGCAGTCAGGAAATGGGGGGAAAGACACAATATCCAAGACCTGGATAAGGACCTGATAAGGTTGGCTTTGGAGGAGTTACACTGTAAACACTGCATACTTAGATCACTTCAACAGTTTGAAGGTACAATTGATAGGACTTTTGTTGTCTGGTTTATTGAAGAATAATTAGCATAGGTTTGAGATCGTACCTTCTGTTGGTGGGTGTGATCCTGTCCCCCTTACGCTCCGGACTGGAGGGTGGCTCTGGTGAGTATGGACCTGGAGACAGGGATGCTGGGCTGGAGATGGAGTACTCCCTGTAGTTCTGGTTCTCATCCCTCACTTGAACAGCATCCTACACAACCAGAGACAAAATAACGTCAACAACGACAAAAACCTAAATCACTTATTAAATGGGTTAAAGACATAGGCTGTTATCATCAAACTGCTCCAAAAGCTCTGAGTGATAAAGTTATTGCAAGGCCAGTTAGATTTGGAAGTCTGCTTCACGTCTCATAAGAAGAGTTAGCCCTCACCACTACTGGGTGTTTACTGGGTATTTGTATTAATTAGAGATGAACCTATCGATCAGCCAGTGACCAGAATTGGCTAGCTATATATACATATATATACATATATCTCAATCTGATATAACCAATTCTGTGCCAGTCACATTTACACATGTACAGCACACGGCGACCATCACAGCCACACATGAACAGCACAGTGCTTCTATTAGATTTAATTCAGAGATCAGTTCATGTGTGTACAGAGCTTTAAACACTGCTCAGCCATTCACTGTTTTGTTTAGGAGACCGCTGCTGACGCATGTTCATGATGAAGAAGTGTTAGGGTTCGGTTGTGTTTTGAGTGCTACTTGGTCAACTAAAATCTCTCTACATAGCGAAATACTAAGGAGGAAGTAGGGAGGGTAATGAGGGAGTAAGAATCCATTTCAGACACAACTATGTCTGCAGCATGAAAGCTCTGCAATACATGCATAGACAAAATAAGGCGTGGAGGAACAACTCCATAAATGTTCGGAAAACAACAAATTTAATAAGACATTTAAAAATAACATCAGAATGCTGAATATGGAATTTGACAAACCTAAAAGGCAAAGCGGTTAAAGCTAAACTGCTCTTTTGGGGTGTCACCTCCCAGGACTGCAACAACAACTGGCATACCATCCAGGGCACACTTACTCTTGCACCCCATGTTCGCTGGTGATGTGCAAAAGAGCGTACCATGAACAAAAAAAAGCCATCTTGAAATATGGGGGCCGTATCAGTAGAACAGACTTGAATTCCTGAGAATAACTTCCCAAGAGTGCTGCAAAAATGGCTTCATTACTGGGACATAACACTACCTCTGCATACAACCTGCATTTGTTCGCAAATACCTCCCTTAGAGTTCAGTTGGGGTTCACAATCTTTCTGTTACAACAGAAAGCAACAGGTAAAACCTCCTGGAGATAAAATCCAGAGGCTGATTTACGACCTTATCAGGTTCCCTTCATTCTCAGGTCCTTAGCTCAGCGACTTGGCTGCGCAGAGTTATGGTGATACAGCCATAAAGGAGAAATCAGATTACTAAGCATCAAGTCAGATCATCCTGACAATCTATAAGTCAACAGATAAAGGTTCATCTTTGTGTCTTAATGGGAAGCAGACCCGGGCTGTGGTAGTGTCGATCTGAGGCAAACACCAAGAAGCATGCGGAGAGGAATTGCTTTGTAGAGAAACAGGCAGACGCTGATAATGGCTGATAATGACAGCACTTGGAACAGGCCTTTGAAGGACAGATAAGTTTATTCCAGTTCTTTGATAAGACCGGGAAACACAAATATAAAAACAGATAAAGGCCAGACAATAGTAACCTACATGCATTATAGGGATAAATGGACTATTCCATGATTTAGAACTTGTCTAGTTTATTTATCAAGAACATATAATTAAAATGAATACAGGTTAGAGACCTAGTGTGTTTTAATGAAAAAACAAACCCCAAATGCTTCTCTTCAACTTTACCATCTTTCAAATAACCACAGTCTAGTAAAAAAGCAGACTATGCCATTTGGAAACATCTAAATGCTAACAGCATAGCTCAAGAGGAGAGAGAATTAGCTGCTTCTACTAGTCATGTGAGGATATCAGTATCTGAGTTTATTTCATAGTAAAGAAACCTGTCAAAATAGCTAACATTTACACACAACTAACAGACAAAGCAAGCTAATAATTAGCATTTTTTAGCACAGATTAACACGAGTGAGATCTGTGTTCCTTTCAACCTTCTTTTTAAAGTTGTTGACATTATATTTATGATATTTAACAGACTTTCTAGACCAAAGCAACAAAAGTGCTAGAAATAAAGCACAAAATCTGCAAATAATTCCAAATCATATACATCTGTACTAAATTATATGCAAGTTAACATAAGAATAACAACAACATCTTTAGTGTTGACACTGTGTACTGTTTTTCGCTAGCTGGTAGCAAACTATCAGCTACTACTACTCATGAGTAAAATTAGTTTTATTACTGGAGTTCCTTTAATAACAGCCAAACATGCCAATTATGAAACTACAGCAAAGAGTACATTGCCAATTTCTGTTAATACCCTATGCATCTTGTACTAGCTTGTTCATTACAGCCAGGTGGCTGCTAGGCTAGCTAACCAAGTGTTAGCTTGTATTAGCCACAAGTATCAGTCTGCAGTTCTTTCAATAGTAGCCACATTTCAAAATTCACCATAACAACCAGAGGTTCATGTAGGTATCATCATCATCACAGTGCAACCCGCCTGGCTAGCTTACTGCTAATACCTAGCTTGAGTCAATCCCTGTCAAAAATGTTGGTATATTCATGGAATTTAAACAGAAAATGCTGTCATTGTAAATGTTATGGCTGTATCTGGCTAAATACCACATTCATAAGCCGTACCATAATCCTATACTGAGACGTGTCGCTACAATTCTAACTGATTTACAGCTAACTTTTCCCCATATGCTATATGCTGAAAAAGTGTGCAAACTAGAGCTTAAAGCCATCAGTTATTCAACCAGACTCATGAGCATTTACAGCATTTAGCAGACGCCCTTATCCAGAGCGACTTCCAATTGATAAAGTCTTACAATCCAAGCAATTGTGGGTTAAGGGTCTTGCTCAAGAACCCAAAAGTGGAAGCTTGGCAAAGGTGGGATTTGAACCCTGAACCTTCTGGTCCAGAGTCCAGTACCTTAACCGCTAGGCTACCAATCATTTAATCTAATCGCTTGGCATCTTAAGCCGTATTTGAACTAGGTTAGTTTTACATGGTGAACAGGGTTTGTGTAAATAGTCAGTTTTGCATACTTCTTGTATTTAGAAAGACTACAGCAACATGTTATCAGTTTCCCAAGTTACTGGCTGTCACTTCAGCAGCCAAATACGCTTGTCACTCTTTCATAAACAACTGAGTACACATGCCAGGCAAACAGCAATGTCAGTGACGTATGGCGTATTTAGCCGTATGAACATAGCCCATATACAACACATGCATCGTCAGCGAGAATGAGTGCTGGTAATGAGCTACATCGGAGCGTGGAAACGCACTACAAATACGCTGCATGGTGTTCAGCATTCCTGCCTGTCTTACATTGGAAGTGAGGTGAAGCCAAGCATGTGAGCCTCAAAGATAGTGAAGAGTGTAAAAAGCACACGAAGCCTAAGCGCAGCTTCTCAGAAGCAGCTGCAATCATCATCTGTTTTGCAGCACTCACTGACCAGTTAGCACATATCTGACCCATCAGAGACCGATAGACTCCAGCTGGTGAGACAGATGGGATTAGACTGGTTCCACCACACAATACTCATGACTCTTATTAAAGAGTTGACAGATGACATGGGTATGGAAGAAATGGATGCCAGTTTTCATCATTCGCTTTGTTTTATTAATCAGGATGACTAAAGGAGTTGATGGATCAGTGCTCATATGGCAAAAAAGACCTTTGTTCAAGGTGATTGCGTTTCCATGAGAGCTTTTGAGGCGACGGAAGGACCTTGTGCAGTGATGACAGATGCCTCAACAAAACAAGCACAACAACAACAAAACAGTATGAAAGGTGAAAGTCAAAAAATATGGACGCAAACTCAAAGGACGACGTTGTGAGACCCATGTCTGCCCATTCATTTTCTTGGTGGTTACACCATTAACGTTTTAACCCCACTTTTTCCTGGTCAGGGGGTCCAGCAGGGGTCAATACAGAAAAAAACAGTGCCATGGATGGGACCCTGGGGGCGGGTTCATGTTGGAGCCAATCGTTCACGTGACAGCCAACGCAGCTGGAAGCAACACCAGCACTCAAACTCAGGAGTGGCGTAGCATATCAAATCGCTGCACAACCCTTTACAGTGGTGCTTGAAAGTTTGGGAACCCTTGAGAATGTTCTATATTTATGCATAAATATGACCTAAAACATCATCAGATTTTCACACAAGTCCTAAAGGTAGATAAAGAGAACCCAGTTACACAAATGAGAAAAAATATTATACTTGGTCATTTATTTATTGAGGAAAATGATCCAATATTACATATTAGTGAGTGGCAAAAGTATGTGAACCTTTGCTTTCAGTATCTGGTGTATGACCGGATCTTCCAGCAGGACAATGAAACAAAAATGTGTATCCAAGTCCATGACCATTACTGACTATTTGCACATGGCCATCCCAGAGCTAAACCCCAATGAAGCCTATGGCATGAGAGGATCTAAGATGTTCTGGAGCGATTCTGGAGTTAGTAGAGTCTCACATTCCTCGCTGCAAGAAGACATTACTGACACCCAATTACCTACAGGCAGCCTTTATGCATTTACATTTAGTCTTAAGCAGACGTCCTTATTCAAAGCAACTTACAATTGTCTTACAATCCACGCAGTTGTGGGCCTTGCTCAAGGATCCAAACAGTGGCAGCTTGGCAGTGGTGGGATTTGAAGCCTGGACCTTCTGGTCCACAGTAGAATACCTCAACTGCTAGCCCACTACAGTCTGCGTATAAATACGTGCCCAGCAGGATCACAAGTATCGTTCATGTTTAACAATGCACACAAATACAGGCAGGCTACTGTTAAACACTTGAGAAACCAGCATTGGCAAAGCAACCGTCTGCCTTCAAGACACAGCACCAGAGCGCAATTGTCCGCACCGTGTTGTTTCTGGACTGAACAGAGACATGAGGTCATGAGGGAAAAATTCAGTGGCAGACGCACACACAGGGAGTGTACAGTGTTTATGCACCCTTCGGGCCTTACTTAGAATTCTGCACACACACACACAATAGAGGTGCATTATCGTGAAAGTACAAAAGCAACACGACTTATAGATCAAGTGTGTGCGAGCACGAGGTCTACTTTGAATACCAGGAGGTAGTCTTGTAGGAGTCCATTGTGGAAAAGGAAAACAAGCAAAAGGCTCAATAAGTGTCAGAGGCCAGAAGGGCTTTGATTGTTCTCATTCCTGTACAGGAGCCTCTTAAAAAAAATTAAATAAAATAAAGTCCTACTTATTCGACGCATTGTTCACGGAGTGATTAGTGTTCTCATTCAAACACCATGCAGAGGGTGGAACATGCCTTCTAGGGGTGAAGTTTACCAAAGCATGGTGCTGCTGGAGCCTTAACTACAAAAACAATGTACAATAGGAAAAACCATGCTAAACCAGCAGTGTGCCACATGGTGAGCAGGGAGGGTGCCTGGGTTCGGAATCTTTTCTGGAGTACACTGGTCACGAACATCCTGAACAGCGCATCAGTATATTTTGGGGGTTCCTTAAGAAGAAGTGCCACCTTCACATCACAAGCCCTGGCCTGGGGTTTGAACCCAGGTCCTCAGAAACTTGTCTCCAGCAGCTGGCTCGTACCCCCAAACCACAGGAGCTGCAGGAAGTCTTGTAAAGGTCAAGCATAATTCTAACTATTCACTGAACTGCCAGTTTTGGAGTGCTGTTGGCTTCTTTGTCTGTATACAATTACTGGCTATAGCACTTGTATTGCTATGCACATTTTTCAGCCGCAACCTAAAACAACAACCCATCTATCAATGGAATGGGACCCCAGGAACATCACTGACCAGTTATCCATCAGCCAGTTTCCAGAAATGCTTGTGTAATGCTTTGTAATGGTGATACAAGTGTTTCAAGTGGTTGAGAAAGTCTAGCTTTTTACTATAGCAAAGAAAAAGCTGTTCAAGACTCTTAACTACAATCTGCCAACAAGATGAGAGAAAAGTGACAAGGAACCACATTTGGCTTATGAGTGGATCTTCCAACAGGACAACAAAACAAAAATGTGTGTCCAAGTCCATCAAAATGGTTAAATGACCATTATTGACCATTTTCACATGGCCATCCCAGAGCTAAATACCACTGAAGCCTGTGGAGTGAAAGGATCTAAGAGGTTCTGGAGGGATTCTGGATTTAGGAGAGTCTCAGATTCATTGCTATGTAATGTCTATGTAATGTGGAACTCCTTTTTTATATTACTGGTTATTAGGGTGTGTGATATGGATCTACGATAATCCAAAAAAAAAAAAAAAAACAAACAAAAAAAAAAAAGGCAGAAGACACCTTAAGAATTCATATATTCAAAGTAAAAATTCAAGAAGCAGGTACCTGTTAAAAAGGTACTTATTATTAATTTCAGCTGTTTTTATATTTTCAAGGAATTGTTGAATATCGCAATATATCGCAAAATGCATCGTATCACAATATATCATGACATAATCGTATTGTGACTCACCTATCGTGAAGTCCTTTCTAATACTTGTCCCTACTTCCAAAATGATAACCAAAAATGCTAATCAAAAACTATGCTGTAAAAGACACTGCCAATTAATTTAATTCATTTTTAATACTTCAGAAGTACACTGCCTGGCCAAAAAAAGGTCACACTAATATTTGGTTGGGCCGCCTTTAGCTTTGATTACGGCACGCATTCGCTGTGGCATCGTCTCCACAAGCTTCTGCAGTGTCTCAATATTTATTTCTGTCCAGAGTTGCAGTCATTTTTCCCCCCAAGATCTTGTATTGATGATGGGAGATTTGCTCCACTGTGCAAAGTCTCCTCCAGCACATCCCAAAGATTCCCAATGGGGTTCAGCTCTGGAGTCTGTGGTGGACAATCCATGTGTGGAAATGATGTCTCATGCTCCCTGAACCACTCTTTCACAATCTGACCCTTCTGAAACAGATCCATCTTTTCCACGACCACAGGATGTGTCTTTTGACATGGTTGTTTAACAATGAGAAGCTCCTCACCGCATCAGTTAGGGTTAAAGAACTTGTTGCCAGTTGAAACATAATCACCCATGCAGGAATTATCCGATGGGAGGCTCTTTAACTGTTTAACTATTTGCTTAGCTAAATCTGGGTGGTGACTTCTTTTTGACCAGGTTATCGTTATTGACAAAATCCCAGAAAATATCAAGAGATCTCTTTTGGTCAATATCACATTCCCCGATTGGGTACATTGTGTATTAAATCTAGACCAATAGCTTTGATTCCAACTACGAAGTATCTTGCTTAATCAACTGAAATGACAATAACAATG
Source organism: Ancistrus triradiatus (assembly GCA_025084515.1). Classification (NCBI taxonomy): domain Eukaryota; kingdom Metazoa; phylum Chordata; class Actinopteri; order Siluriformes; family Loricariidae; genus Ancistrus; species Ancistrus triradiatus. The sequence continues at coordinate 36,760 of JAJAGP010004691.1, forward strand.
GCCAATCTTGCTTCACAAAATGCTTTATATCCACATTTTAGTGTGACAACGCAACATGTGACAGGTGCTGACAAGATCGCCATATTTCTTACGAATCGAAAACACATCTTTGTATGGGAACATTCCTCAGATGCTTATACATGCATCTGAATGTTTACACAAGCAATTCCAGTCGTGTTTTAGGTATCCTGGTTGAGCATGTATTGTGTTTTACCTCTCCACACGTAGCTGCAGCTCTGTCTGGGAGTTCTTGATTTTGTTCTGTGCCATCACGTTCAGCATGTCGCCCGTGTTCTCGCCATTGATTTCCAGGATGATGTCGCCGGGTTGCAGATGGGCCTTCTCAGCTTTACTGCCAGCGTTCACCTGCAGCAAAACACAACCCATAGTCATTCATTCATTCACTTTATCTGCTTAATCCTGGCCAGGGTCAGTGCATAGCCAGTGCAAGACTGGAACAACCCCAGACAGAGACTGTGGGAAAAAACCTGGAGTACCTAGAGTAAACTCACACAGGCACAGCAAGAACATGCAGACTCTACACAGAAAGAACACAGACTTCTCCAACTGGGATCAAACCCAGGACCTTCTCGCTGCAAGGTGACAGTGCTACTCAATTAACCACCATGCCATCCAACCCATAATCAGAATACAAATAATTCAGCTTTTAAAACTTGGGACTACCACTGAAATACTGCAAGTGTCCTGGTCATTGGTGGGATCTTAACCCTCAACTGCTTGACTCAGGCAAAGTTCTGGGGGCGTATTCATAAAGATTCTTAGTGCCAAGAGTAGCTCCTAGTGACAAAATTAAGAGAAAACCTTAGAATTGTGGGTGTTTCCCTCTCAAAGTTAGTAGTAGATCGTATTAAAAAGGTATTCACAAAGCATTAACCCCTAAATGAGGTGAAAAACCTTTAGGGGTAGGGAGGAGGACATTTAGGAATTTTAGGAGGACTCTTAAGCAGAGGACATACAGAAAGACGATGAGACAGAAAAAAAATGTTCTCCAAACACTGAATAACAGTCAGTTAATCAACACTAAAACTAACATTAGCTCGTGCAGGAATGATGTTTGTGGTTGACCTCATTAGAGATTCCTCACATCTTCTACCCAGCGCAACAATGTTGTAACACCCGAAATGAATGATAAATATGAACCAACTCCACCAGTTAAACAGATCAGACATAACAGCGATCATACCTAAAAAGAGCAGAGCCACCTTTTCTCCAGGTCATAGACTATACAATACATTAAGACGATTATAAAAATGATCAGTGTTGCAAATAAACTGCTATAAAATAAAAAAGTATTAGTGTGATTTTTGTAAAACTCGCAGAAATTGCCTATGCCTGTTATTTCAAAGGCTTTTAATAGGCTATATAGTATTTCCCTAATTAAAGAGTGCATTTGTGTAAGTGTGTTTGTGTGTGTGAGAGAGTTAGTGACGGGGGTGACAACAAATCACAATCTTCAAAAGAACGCATCATACCTAGCAACCGGGTCAACCCCGCCTCCTCAGTGAGAAAGGTTTGTTTTCTCCTTGCTCAGATTTGCCCTCAAATCGCTTCTGAATCACTTAAGCTAAATTCCGAGCTAAGAGGTTTTAAGCCAAGAGATCTCAGAGTATTCATAGAATCTTTATTAATACGGCCCCTGGTTTATACCACATGCATAATGCTGTAAAAACACAAAGTCAGCAGAAAATGGACACGATGACACTAACCAGGCCACCATTCTTGATGCATGGATCATTTGGGCCCCATGTGTTGTCATCATTTTTTCCACAAGAACACCAGAACGTGAGAAGAAGTGCAAATCTGATCTTTCCAGCTGTACATAAATCAACTGACTGGGCATACACAAAGTATACACGCAGCAGAAAGGAAGTATGTAAGCAAACAAGCTGCTCGTATGGTTAAAAAGAGATGTTGACGCCAGAATTCAAGAAACTCATCAGGTATAATAAGAACATGAGAATAAAGTACAGTGTGGAATGTTACTATACACTTTAGTTACTACATATTTACTTTTAGAGCTTCTATATGCAGGTATACACCGTTTAACAACCGCGTTGCATTCCACGAAACAAGTCGTTGACCGAAATGGACATTGACCGCTCATTACCATAGGCACAAACTTTGTCTGCTACTGTAGTGTAAATAAAGGGTATTTTCACAAGTAAACTGTGTGCAAACAATGCGTAAATGCGTCTGAGATACTGATGAAAACACGTGTGGAAAGCTACCAGCTACACAGCATCCGAGGCCATATCATTATACATATTACTCCCTCCAGGAAATACACAACGCAGTGGTTCTGCTGATGGATTAAATCTTCTTTTGCGCTGATTTTGGCCTGCATCATGTACCTGTTCCCACGGGAGGTAACGTGTTCAAACCATCTGAGAAAGACCAAGAAAACAAGAACACAACCATGAAAAAAAAGCTCAAATCCCAAGCTCAGGCTTCAAGTCTGTGAAGGTCAGAACCACTTCTAAATGGTGGCGTATAATGAGATGCAGGCACACACAAAGACACACACTGACGTCTTAAGAACCAACTTGACAAAGGATGCTCCTCCGGGACACGAGACCCAGTCAGACTCCTGGAGTCAATGGGTTGTTCGACCATATTAGAAAGGAGAACAAGAAAACCACAGAGACAGAGCACCCAAACAAACATTCACCCAAAAAATGGGCTTGAAATGCCAAGCAAAGTTGTTTTTCTGCTCGCGCTCCGAGAGGTGCCATGTCTGTGGGCGCACTCAAGTGGCAATTAAGCGTCGCCACCGAGACCCACAATAGAGCTTGTCGTGTCTGATCAGACCTTGCCTCGTTTCACCCGGCCCAAGGACGCGCTTTCTGCATGGGAAAGAACGGGATACAGTCGCACACGTGTCATATACACAACATAAAAGCTGAATATAGCCAACATCACGCTGAAGTAAAATCATGGACAGCTTGAATGAAAGAACAAACAATGAGGGTTAGAGGAACTCACAACCCATGCCAACACATCACCACTTCAGTGGTACCATGCAGGCCTTTGGGGGAAAATGAAACGCAAGAGTGGCTCCGGCACTGCAGCGTCTGAGACACCAACACAGCCACGATCATCCCTCCATGCTCCTCACACGGGAGTCATGCAGCTCCCGTTTCCCCCATCCGACTATTCCGTGAGGCCAGGCTGCAGCAGCATGCTGGTATTGGCCTGCTGGAGTCTGCACTGACTAACGAAGAATGTCACTGCTGGTTATGAAAAATAACTTCAATTGCTGGAGGTTAGAATACAAAAACAACACATGGAGTCGGTCTCGGAATTAGGGCTAGATGAGAAAGTGGTGTGTGATATTGTCAAAAAATTTACCTTGGTTTTTTTTCTGTTTTTTGGTCAATAACGATAATAAAATGATACTTTGGCAGTGTACATTTTGGATCTAAAAGCAGTCAAAAGCTGTTGCATTGGTTATTTACATTCATGTCATTTAGCAGACGCCCTTATCCAGAGTGACAACTGATACTATCTTACAATCCAAGCAATTGTGGGTTAAGGACTCAACATTGGCAACTTGGCAGTGGTGGGATTTGAACCCTGGACCTTCTGGTCCATAGTCCAGTATCTTAACCGCTAGGCTACCATAGTGCCAAGGTTATTTTTTGCCATCTGTTGCTTTTCTTGTTGTAAGTCACTTCTCGCAGAATAACACCACTAAAGTTTGAGTGTGTTTTTGTGCTGGTACCTTGGCGAGTTTAAGCCCGTCGTGGACAACTGACTCGTGAAATTTTCATAATCTTCATATTCTGCACAGGGATTAGGTTGTAGATTGTGAAATAAATTCATATTCGTGCTGTCTTTAACTGAAATTGGTTTCCAACAGTTTGTAGTAAGGATGTACCGAATATCCGGCTACCAAATTTATTTGGCCAAAAATGGCAATATTTATTTTTATTTACAATGACGTTCCATCAACCAAAAATATCCAGCCAGCAGCATCCTGTAGGCAGTGTCCTGTGAGGACTGATGAAGGATTAGACGATACAAACTGTACAACAGGTGAGTTACCGTCTCTGACTTTACATTTACAAGGTGGAGGCAAATAGATAGATAGGTCTAATAGAGTGCACAGTGAATGAACACCATGCTTACTAACACACCACCACCACCACCCCGTCAATGTCAATAGTGCAGAGAATAGTACCCAAATAGTACCTGATCTTTGGGGACCATTTGAGAACAGAGTAATGGCGACAAAGTATGTAGAGAAACAGATGGACTACAGTCTGTTAATTGCAGAACTACAAAGAGCTTCTATATGGTCAGTGGAAAAGATAAAATGGACAATGAGTGTAGAAACAAGGCAGTGTACCTAATAAAGTGAAAAATAAGTGTACATGCTGCCTGCTTCTAGCTCTCTGCCAGTTTCCGATTATTTCAGTACAGTACAGCTAGGATATACAGTTCAGGATATCCTCACTCAGCCTCCTTTTCACACACCACTCCCTGTTCACGAAGACCCCTTAAATTATATCCCCTTCTACATGCCTACTTTACTTTCCTGTCTTTTTTTTCCCCCAGTAAAGACTTGGAAAATATCTTGGAACAAAACAATACCACCATTAGAAAGGCATTTTCCCCTTTCAGTAATCAAACGGCTTCCTCTCCAGCTAGCCAAGGATTGTTAGACACAGTGTCCAGAGAAACAGAATGAAAACAAAAAGCATAGCATGAAACAGAACAGCTGACAGCATTTCATGCATTTATTCACAAAAAAGATTTCCATTCATTTCTCCAAGTACTCAAATCTGAGTGGAGGTTTGGCCACTTAAAATTCTATATGAATTGTGTTTCACCCAAAGTCTCTATAATAACAGCGGCTGTCCTACTAACATCAGGGACTAGTCAATGTCCCAAATGGCATTATAACAAGTTGGGCTATGGTTCTTGTCCAAAATGTCACAATGGTGCAGTTATCGCCCAAAATGGCCCTCTAACCAGCTGGGCCACAGTTTCCAACCTAAATGCCATTATAATCACTAGGACTGCAGCTTCCACCCATAAGCCACTGTAACCAATCAGGCTTGCTTTCTGGTTCCATAATGATTCAGAGCACAGTTCCCACCAACACAGAGTGCATTTACATGCACTAATCTGATCGTAGTCCGATTTCTGAAGTTTCAGATTTCTGAAGTATTCAAGGTCACGTACACAGCATACTCGGATATAGAAATCAGATGAAGAAAGCCGGATTTGAGACCAGTAATCAGATTTCTCACAGCATGTATACCAGTTACCCAATTTCAACCAACACGATTGCCAGGTCCGATATTCAAAAAACTTGGGTTTATTTGGCCTATTTTTCCATTGACAGTGGCCTTTTTTCCTCGCGAGATCTGGCAACCCCCGAATTAAACGCGCCATAGAATTAAAGGCAGTGAAATGGCTATCGAACACTTTGTGGAGACTCTGAAATGCAGTATACACTCGAGAAAACTAAGCTTTAAGCTTCTGTTATTATAACTGCAGTTTGTATCCAAAATGAAACTGTAACCAAGTAGGCCACAGTACCCAAACACATTCACATTTTAAATGAACAATACAGTTCCATTTGTAGAAGGACGCTATTCGGTACTAGACTGAGGAAGTTGCGCAAAAAATAAGAGTTAAGCAATAATTTACCTTGGAGACAGTTATGGCCTTCTTGAAGTCCCTCCCACCAGATATTCTGAAGCCCCAGGGAGACGGCCCAGTCAGGTTCACAGAGAAAGCCATGATGTGTCCACAGGCTGCTGTCCGACACCTTTAAGAGCCCTGTAAGGAAACATGAGAGGAAGTGTCAGATTTTATCGTTCTGGCTTAAGCTGTCACATGTCAAATATATCAGTTTAATTTCCTTCGCTTCAGTCCCTTAAGTAATTTTCATTCCTCATGGCTAAGGCTCAAATGCAGGCATTCCATAGACTAAAGGCACGACTGACATTAGAAATTGCTGTATATACCATGAGTCTGTGGTTACAGGAAGCTCTTTAAAGTACATGGCAGCACTGAACGTGGATATGCTAATCGAGTCACTGTCAACACTCGCGCTACCCTAAGACTTTCTACAGACATGTTGACGATTTTCCATCAGTTCTCCAGGGCTGGTACAAATAAACACTGGGCAAAGAGAATTTATGCCACAAGGGGCTAGCTAAAACCTTTCAGCTGCTCAGGCTCCTGCTCAAAGTGTTGCTAACTGTGCCTCAGGAGCCCTCAAATTTGAAAAGCCACAACAAACCCAATCAGAAGACATGCTGTCACTGCGCATCATCAGGGCGGCCAGCTTTGAGCCACAATGGTGGCCCAGTCAGATCAGTCGCACTCAGTACTATTCCCATCGAAGTAAACTGTGGTGCAAGTATCAGAAGTATGACATGGCTCTCAGTACAAAATGTGGTAAAACACTTTCCTCATACTGTTCTTAGCCCAGAGGACTACACAACCAGAGAGCATGGCTTAGATTTTTGGAAAGAGTTTTGGCAACCCATGATCATATATGTTTTGTGGCAATACAGGTATGTGCTGTTGAACATCCATCTGACTGATGTTCGCTTTAACGTGAAAGGTCTTAAGAACTGTAACAGGAAAAAAATCTGTCTTATATTTCTAGTTCACGAGTGAATGACGGAAAACTAGTTACAAAAAAAAAAATAATAATAATTAAAACACTGTGTGTAAAGTATCGAAACTACCACGTGACTATGATATGTCCGTTCAACGTCCATTTCAGTCAAATTCCTGTTTCACAGAATGCAATGCAGATGTTAAGCAGCACATACATATAACAAAAAATAATGGAGAACAAGCCCTGCATATACTTTATGACACATTTCTGCAATTTGTATGCATACATATAAAACATGCTTCAAAAAAGGAAAACCATTAAACATAAAATCTGGTTTGTGCAAAAGTTTAAGGTCGCAACTGATTTAGTTATGCTTCCTTAAAATGAGTATGATCTATACTATTTAAGTGCATTTCCTTTAGACAGTTGCATTCCACAAAAGTCCCAAATGGTTTCCCCTTGACTTCTCCTTCTGTAAATATTTGGACAATCCTAGTCAAATCACATGATTTTGTTGATGTTCTGAGTGAAAGGAAGGGAAGAGAATTATCTTTATTTAACGTCATATCAGCTGTGGTGGCCATTTCTTGACAAGCACAAGGTTGCATTGAAACCACACACACACACACACACACACACACACACACACACACACACACACACACACACGGCCAATTTAGCATCTACGGACTGTGTGAGGAAACCGGAAAAATCCCACGTGGACACGGGAAGTACGAGGTCAGAACTTATCCGGGGACTAGAGTTGGGTATCAAAACCCGGTTTCAAAATTCCAAGAACTGGGTACCCATTAAAAAGATTTCAATTACACTTATCGGTTCTTACTAACGCATTTTATGCTTCACATACACGGCTGCGATTAGTGCAAAAATCCACCTGTATTGAGGCGGCACTTACCTGCCAGGACCGGTGCGTCATGTGATCACATACATCATCATGTAGTTTTGTTTTGATATGCTCCACCAGAGCAATAGCAGAAGATGGACGCTCAAAAGTTTGAGAGAAAATGAAAAGGCTACTACTTACGATAATTAACTCTACTGCTGAAATGAACCTGTGATCCCAAAGGAAAGTAATCATTTTTACGTTAAGCTATTTTCTTGCCATTTAAACCTATTATAAGTAAAACAGTAAACTAATTTACTTTCCCTTTTAATTACAGGTTAGCCATTTCAGCAGTGCAGAGTATTTATGATCAGTAGTAACTGAGAAGTTTGGTTTTCCTAGGTCATTGTTTTAGCCATGTTAAGCTTTTTATTTATAATAGGTTTAAATGGGAAGAAAAAAGCTTCATGTAAAAATGATTACTTTCCTTTGAGATCACAGGTTCATCATCTCAGCAGAAGAGTGGTAGCCTAGCGGGTAAGGTACTGGACTATGGACCAGAAGGCCCAGGGTTCAAATCCCACCTCCCAACAGTGCCAAGGTGCCACTGTTGGGTCCTTAACCCACAATTGCTTGGATTGTAAGCTTGCATAACTTATAAGAACTCTGGATAAGAGCGTCTGCTAAATGTTATAACAAGTAGTATCTTAAAGAAGTTTAATTTTCCTGGGTCATTGTTTTAGGACACTAAGGCAAAGCTTTGCTCATGCTAACATCTGGCACATTTTTTCACCATTTTGGAATTGAAAAGTGGAGCCAGATTCAGAAATAGTATCGATAAAATGGAAATGACA